>JAPYYM010004113.1:0-10425 GCA_028534135.1 Potos flavus
GGTGGGTGGTTGGACAAAAGGAAATAGACACACAATTGAATTCATACATTATTAAATCATTCCAAAATAACACTTGCCATGATTATTTCTTATATATACCATTAAATGTTCCTTGAAAACTTGATATCAATTGGCTACATATATTCAAATATATGACTAGATCACCCTTTACCTAACCATTCCCCTATTTTAAACCTGTATGTTGCATATGATTCCTCATCATTCATTCATTATCAAATATTTACTGGGAACTACTATTTGCCAGGCATCAGCATAACTAAGTATAGCACAAATGTTCTTACACATAAGTTTTTGACATACATATATTTGATTCCATAATTATATGGAGATTATTATTTTTGGTTTTGTTTTTAATTGTTGGCTTTGCGTAGTGAAGAAAAACCTGTTGTGGAAAGCCTGCTGGATTTGGATGAAATGTTGAGATGAAATCTGCACAAATGTTAAGCTTAGCACACAGAGAGAACACGACTGGAGTTCTGGACTCATTGTCTCCCAAGATCATTGTTATAAAATTAATAGATGTTGTCTTGATTGTATATGCCCCCAGCATCCAAACCTACTCTGTGATCTGCAGCCTCAAAGGGACCATCTTGAACCTGTAGCTTTCCATGTTGCCTAGTTTTGAGCTGGGTGAGGCCCCAGAGAATATCTAGCCCGACCTTCCAGGAGCCAAGAATATAAGCAGCAGCCCCAAGGATTGCGATAAGGCTTCGCCTTGGTGACTCCCCTTCTAAGTAATCTAGGGGAAAAAATCATTATTGTGCCACGATATAAACTGAATATAGCTGAGATTATCAGCTGCTTCAGTTTCCTGCATAAAAGCATGATACAGACCCTCTCTGGTTGAAAAGGCAGTAAAGAGAAACCGAAACACAATTCCTTGTCCATAACTGGAAACCAGACAGCTGAGCTTTGTAGATTCAAAGGGACCGTGCAAGGTGGCAATTCTGAAATACCCCTTGCAGGCACAGTGCCAAGTCTGGAGTGAAGTTTCAGAGTGATGCAGTGTCCAGAGATGAGCTATTTCTGGCTGCGGGCTTTGTGTCATGGAATGGTGACACTTTTCCCCGCACCCCCTAATGTTCCTCTCCTCCCCAATGACTCTGTATTTGAGTGATGGTCAGGCTATTTGGAGACAGCTGGCTTGGGTTTTGCCTCCCAAGAATTTGTTTGTGTCTTAGGACCGAAGGTGTCTGGAAAAGACAAGACTAGACCCCAAAGAGCTTCGGCATCTCGTGAGGACTAAAGAGACTGTGTGGACTGAACATACCATTAGTGTTTCTTCCCTCCTCCATACTCTTTTTATCTCCTTCCCCGATGGTGGGCAAAGGGTAGGGAAATCTCCTTCCCTGATGGTGAGCAAAGGGTAGGAGGCTGCTCTTCTTGGCTGATTTCTTTTTTTATTTTTCTGCTTCCTAAGGGATCACTTAATTCATTTTATGGCTGTGGAAAAGACCAGAATCTCCTAATTCTTCCAAATACCTGGGCAGGTTACCTCTGCCAACCCCAGCTCATCATTATTCCGTACTGAGTTATGTAATGATTTGATCGTGTTGAGGAGTAATTCACCTTTGTTCCCACCTACGTTAAGACTGATTACAAATCCTCATAAAATACTCATTATGCTACCAAAAATGTTCTTAAGAATAGTCTGTTACAGAGGAGGTAATACTGCTGCTCGGAAGTGTGGGCTTCTGTCTAATTATGTGTAAATTATCTGAGTGGAATCTCAAATGTTTAGTGATAAACAGTTTTATGCTTCCCAGCAAAGTATCTAGTTTGCGAGGCAATAGAATCAAAAGCAGCTTGTGTGCAGTGAATTGTAGATTGTATAACTTTGCATCCTTTTCAAGTTATTCTTATGGAAAGAAATGGGAATGTGTCTGCAGCCCTTTAAGAAAAGCAAGTGTTGTATTCTGCAATATTTTTTTTCAGAAAAGAAAAAAAAAGATAATTGATCTTTGACTATACCACTGTTCTGCTCTCAGAAGAAACATTAAAAAGTTGGATTTCTTAAGAAATGCAATTAACCGACTTTTATTTAATGATTTTTTCCTCAAGTTATTCATCCTGGAGGAATGGTATCTGTTGGTTATTAACAAAGATGAGGATGGATTATTAAGGAACAAAATATCATGATATTCAACTGCAATGCAAATATAGTTACTCAGAGAAAAATCCCATGTGATTTGTTCTCGGATGCCCCCTCCTCTTGGAAACCTTTCCTGGAGGCCTCCCTCCCTTCCCACCCCATCTCTAGGCAGGGTTGTTAAACCTCCTCTGAGCCAGCCGAAGGTTGCTGTGCTATGGATGAAGGCAAACTGGATACTAGATAATTAGGATTATTACAGTAGTCAGTGTAGCTGGTGGTCATTGTAATCGACATAATCCAAATGGTCATATAAATATGAGTGTTGAAACCAGGAAGGGTGTTAGCTCTTGGTCTTCACAGTAGGGTTTCTTAAATGCCCAAGAAGCTTGAGAAGGGTCTGTCAGAGCAGAAACCCATCCGAAGATCATACTCTTGAGACTGCTTTAGGCACAGAAGAGTCAAGATATTTAATTAGCCTAGCACAAGGAAGCTGAGTCCGCCATGGAGGATTTGGGACATGGGGATGCAAGTTAGGATGAAATTGCTGTGCTAGCTCAAATAAAAACCGCCGCCTCTAAGAGTTTGGGAACCCTTTGTAGCTGTTTTCCTCCTAGAAACATTCCCATTTCGTAACAGGATAACCAGCTGGGGGGAAAAGGATATGAACTGTCAGGAGGAGAAAAAGGTAGAGAAAAACCAAGATTAAGATGGGAAGACTTCAGGGCTCCTGGGTGGCTCAGTCGTTAAGCATCTGCCTTAGGCTCAGAGCATTATCCCAGGGTCCTGGGATCGAGCCCCACTTCGGGCTCCCTGCTGGGCGGGAAGCCTGCTTCTCCCTCTCTCACTCCCCCTGCTTATGTTCCCTCTCTTGCTGTGTCTCTCTCTGTCAAATAAATAAATAAGATCTTAAAAAAAAAAAAAAAAGACGGAAAGGCTTCAATGACGAGAGGCAAGAATTCTTTGCAGGTTCCTTATTAGTGGTGAACACAGACTGATATCAGCGAAACATGTCACACAATTCCCTGCATAGGTAGCTGAAGGGATTGCTTAATGGTTCATAGGGGGCTTGGTTCTGCTCAGTTTCTAAAACCCTAAGGAAGATTCCACTAAGTTGGAAGTGGTTGATGTGGCGATACTTGCTATATTGATCCAACCAATTGTCCACTTGCAAACACGTACCTATCCTCACACTTCTTTTTTTTTTTTTCCTATCCTCACACTTCTTGACTGAATTTTCAAGTACTATCAGCTAAGTTGCAAGTGTTACACTGAACCTGTGTCAATGGCTCTAGGTAGCTAAGCCTTAAATATGCCCAAGACCAAAATACCTGCACAAAGACTCCTATATATGTTTGACATTTACAAACCATGGGGTGTTAGACAGTTTGAAGGCAAACCATTTAGATGACTGACTGAGTAGATCTCTTCCCATCATGTAGCTTCGTTCTGTATTATTAGCATATTCTTGTAAGGAAGGTCATCCATATGTTTATAGTTCATTAAAAATTCATCGCGAATGTCTATTGAATATACCTGTTTCGTGTTGAGTTCTGTTTTTCTACCTTCCTACCCTATGTTCTCTATATTCAGTTTGTTCTCAAGTCTGCATTTCACATCAGAAGGTCGAAAGGAATTTTATTTTGATTTCCTTTTTAGTGAAAACAATTGCCAACTCATGATATATTCACTTTGAACTTAAAATATCATTTGTTTAAAAGATACAATAAAACCTGAAATGTACACTAATATTCATTCTGAAGATTAAAGCTGCCAGTGAATTATGCAGCTGGGCCAAGGCTGTCTTGTTCTCAGACTAAATTTATCTCATCGAAAGAGAATTATTCTGACCGGGGTTAAAGAGTAGAGACGGTTAAAGTTTGATTGTGTTTTCTTCCTCTTCTTTAAAAAATATTTGGTTAGGTTTCCCTCAGGAGCTGGGTTTTAAAATGTAAATACTGATGAGGGACTGATAAGAAGTCCTATTTTCTCTGATTCTAAATGTGACAAAGGTTTCTGGAGACTCTTTAAAAAAATGTATACTTTCTTTCCTTTTCTCTCTCTTTTTTTTTTTTTTTTTAACATGGATCTTTGGTCATAGGGGACCCCGTACTGAGGCCTAACCTCTCTGACTTACAGAGTAAGCCTCAGTGTAATAGAAGTCAATGCTGCATTTTCTCTGTACATAACATGTCACTTGAGCGAAGTGCTACCGTGTCTCTTTGGTAGAGCTGAAATGCGGATTTCTCAGAAAAGTGTTGTTTTCAGTTAATGATATTTTCTGCTTTTCACCAGGTGGTCTCTTTGGGGGTTTGTTCTTGAATTCATTTCTCTGTGCGTGCACCGGGCTTTCTATTATTCGTCTATCCAGCAAGCATTTACTGGGTTCTTCTCACACTCAGGCCTGAGCCAAGTGTTCAGGGAGTGCTGGCCAAGAAGGCTGGCCCTGCCCTGTGGCGTTTGTCATCTTCAGGGTAAAGGGGTGCTCGAGAAACAGAGGAGGGCGTGAGGAACGCGTGCTATGATAAGGACAACACTAGAGATAAAAAACGGAAGTGTTCTGGGGAGAGAAGAGAAGGATGGTCTGGCATAGAGGTGGGATGAGAGAGTCAGGCTCACTTTAATCAGACCCATTTGCTTAGCTAGCAGGCCAGGCATGATGTAAGATGCCAGCTCATCTGAATATTGCCTGGCGTGAACCAGTTCTCCCCCGGAGATGGCTCAGTTCATCTTTCTCGAAAGTGAAACCTCACAAGGAAAGGCAACTTCCGGAAATGGCCAAGCCTTCCATCCCTTTTTGAAAACTAGCCCCCAATGACTCACAAAACCTGAAAGGGAAATTGATCATCAGCTCATTATGACCCCCACAGGGTAAGAGCTTTGAGAAACCCATGGGCCTGGTAAGAACAGATCCATGGCAGCAAACAGGGCCATATTAGCAGATGTTGGTGTATTTGCTGGCCCTAGGGATGGCCCTGCGTCAGCTGCTGTGAGGGTGTTCGGTTCCCTCCACGGTTGGACCCCATTCAGGGCAGGATACATCTGCTTTGGAATGTAGCTGACTTTGGAATCCCAGTCCCGAGTTTGATTTCTAGGACCACAGAGCATAAAGTTTGGGTCCTTGCAAAGATGAAGAAACACACATTGCATCCCTTGATTTTATTTAGCTGTTCTGTCCCATGCAGCCTTGCCTTCCTTGTAAGGTGAGCAATCCCGTGTTTCAGAGAACTTAGGTTACTTCCTCAACTGGGCAAAATAAGGAGCTGCTTAGATTCAGGGGTTCATCCTTCCAGAATGGAGTCCTCCTGCTCCATCTATGATGATCCTGAGAGGACTGGGTCATCCCTACCCCACCCCGCACAGAAGCCGTATCCTCATTCAGTTCTCCTTAATTGCGTCTTCTGAAAATAAGACTCTCACTGCACAGAAATGAGGAGGGGTCTTCTCAGGCTTTAGTCTCTATCTGCTCATCCCAAACAGTCATTTTACCAAAGGCAAGTTTCTCAAGGTATAACTTACATATAGTAAAACTTGCTTCCATAGCATATAGTTCTTCCAAGTGTCAAGAAATGCTTACAGTGATGTAACAACCACAACCCTCAGGACCTCAAACGTGCTTATCGTTCCAAAAGGTTCCCTAGGGTTAGTTTGTTGACCCCAGCCTCAGCCCCAGCAATCGCCAATCTCTTTTCTGTCCCTGTAGTTTTGCCTTTTCCAGAATGTCCTATAAATGGAATCATAAGTAAGTAGGCTTTGAGTTTGACTTCTTTCTCTCAGTGTAATGAATTTGAGATTCATCCATGCGGTTAAGTCTATCAATAGTCCATTCTTCCATTTTATTGCTGAATAGCATTCTATCGTGGATGCACCATAGTTTGTTATTCAACAGCTGAAGGATCTTTTTTTTTTCTTCCAGTTTTTGCTGATCTTGAAAAGTTGCTATAAACATTCGTATACAGGTGTTTCTGTGAATATACATTTTTATTTTTAGTTCTCTTGGGTAAATACCCAGGAGTAGTGTTGCTGGGTCGAACGCCAAGTGCGTGTTTCAAGGTTTTTCTAGGGGAAATAGTGGGCATAGTTGTAGCTTTGATGTTGCAACCTAAGGGTGACACTTCTTAGCTTTGTGACTGAACCTCACTTTTCTGCAACAGAAGAAATGGTAGAATAATAGCTCCTGCACAGATTAACACACTCACTCTCTTTTGGTCACTCGTCCTGGGTTACTGCCTGCTTTGCACTAGACTTTTCCTTTCCGTGGTGCTTCTGTTTCTATTCCCTGAGCATGCATGTCCTTTTCCACATCTCTGCTGCACTGTTTCCTTTTCTGGAACACTTTGCCACCCACCTTTCTCCTCACCAACTTCTCATCCTTCAGTTGCCCAATGAAATGCCACCTCTTCAGAAAAGTCTTCCCTCGCCCTTAATCTAAATCCAGCCCCCTGCTATATTTAGTTTCCTTTTTAACATTTTTGAAACCCTGTTCTTTTCTTTTATAGCATTTACCACAACAGGCCTTATAGAATTAACTGTGTGATTTGTTTCTTCATGGAAATTTTTATTGAGATCATTGTAGAGTCACACATTGTAGAGTAGGAAATAATGTTGAGAGATTCCATATACCTTTTACTTTGTTTTCCCCAGTGGTAAATTTGGCAAAATTATAGAACAGTATCACTACCAGAGTATTGACTTCATTATAATCCCCTGATCTTCAGATTTGCCCAGTTATACTTGCATTAATGTGCTCTGTGCGTGCGTGCATGTGTGTGTGTGTGTGTGTGTGTGTGTGTGTGTTTTGGGAGGGGAAGATGTATTTAGTTCCATGCATTTCTATCGCATGTGTAGATTTGTATGTCCTCCACCACAGTCAAGATCCAGGATAGCCCCATCTCCAAAAGATTCCTCCCCAGTCCTTTTATAACCAAGCCTACCTCCTCCAATTCCTAACACTAGCAAGCACTAATCTTAAAATTGAGACACTTCAAAATTGGAATCATATTGTGCATAACCTTTTGGGGTTGACTTTTTTACTGGGCATTATTCCCTGGAGGTTCATCTAAGCTATTGTGTATCAATACTTCCTTTTAATTGCTGAGTAATATTCCACAGTATGGATGTACCACCATTTATTTAACTGTTTGCCTCTGTTGAAGGACATCTGGACTGATTCCTATTTTTAGCTATTATAAATAAAACTGCACATACTGTTATTGGTGTGAACCTGAGTTTCCATTCCTTTGGGATCAGTGCCCGGGAGTAAAATTGTTGGGATGTTATAAGAAACAGATTGGTTTTTAAAATCCATGTCTACCAGTAGACTTTAAGTTCCATCAGTGCAAATAACCTGGGTTTTGTTCGTTTGTCTGTTATCTTGTTTGTGTGTCTAATCACTGCATACTAGGAGCATTGCACGGCCCTTAGAACATAATTCACCACTCTATAAATATTTATATATGAACTAAACAAGGAATGAATGAGTGAATGCATGAATGCAGATTTTGGCTTGGGGATTATGTTAAATGTGTACAAACCATTTTTAGAATGCTCAGCTTGGAGCAACCTCTGCTATTAGGTAAATGTTTATCACCATCACCATTATGAGATAGGACGTTGGCTAAAGGTGACATGACCCAGCTTCCATGCCTTTCTACCTTGATCGTCACACAATTTTCAGGTGGCTTTACAGGATTTCAGGAGGCTGAGTTCTGGCTTCACTGCATTCCCTTAAAGAAAAGCCCATCTCATGATAATGCTCAAAAGTGGCAGGATGAGAATTTGGACATCGTACATCAAACAAGATCCTGTCTCCATAGGTTCAGAGTGAAGCTACATGGCTACTTTCTCTGTTGAAAATGAGCTCAGTCCATAAAGGATAGCAGCCTTTGGAGTGTGAAGATGTGTGGCACTGAACAGGTTAACCTTGTCCCTGGATTCTCATGGTGGACATGTGAAATAAATATTGGTGAAGCTGATGGAGATAGCGCAGTACTTAATAGAGAGAGAAAATTAGTAATTCTCATTTGCCTGAGGAAAGTGCAGGTCTTCGTAATGTCTTGATCTATGTACAAAGAGCTAGTAAAGACAAGCAGTCCTCATAATAAAAATAGAAATGAGGTTTTCCTGACAAAAACGCCACTGGAATGATGAGCTGTCACACAGGACCCAGAGAGACGAGAAAGAAACTTCTTTGGGGACTATAATTAGGCTAACATGGAGGGTGGCAAGGCTCAGGAGCTATGCAGGGATGCGCTCTGCTTCTTTCTAGAATCACCATCACGTTATCTCTAAAGGGCTAGGATGGTAAGGAGGTCAGAGCTCATTCCTGGCAAACCGTGTCCGCATTCTCACCATGGTGAGGCTCTGACCTGGCCTGTGATGTGGAGGAGGTGTTTTCACTCTGCAGCTTCGGACACTTTAAAAAAAAAAAAACAAACAGCCAGAAGAAGAAGAAGGAGGAGGAGGAGAAACCTTCTTCCTTATCATGGAAGTACCCCATATGCATTACAGAAAACTTGGTTAATGCAATTAGCAATAAAAAAAATAATAAAAGTCGCCAGTAGTCTCAACACTACCAGTTACCGTTTGGGTATTTCCTTAAAGCTTTTAGAAGTATCTATGTAGACATACAGCTTTAGATTAGAAGGTGACAAACTTAGAAGTGGAGAGTATAAATTATAAATACAGATTGACTTAACATACGTGGGGTCACACCATATAAATGTGAGCTTATATCTTACTCCATGCTCCCCCCACCATTTTATTTGCGTTTCTCTGCTTTGTAAGCTATTCTTCCCTAGTTGTATTTCAAAATCGGTTGATATAGTCCCAATGAAGCGAGCAATAAACTAGTTGTCAGTATGGTTGGTTGTTTGACCAAAATTCAAAATCAAGTCTCAGCATTTTTGCTGCCTGAGATTCATTTTACACATGCCCTGTGGAAGGAAAGGGGAAAGATAGTCACCTCGACCTCCTTCAGGCATTGGGTCAAGGCCTGAGCTTTTTCTACCCTGGCCTAGGTTTCCATGGCAACATGAGAACCCTGGTGGTTTAAGATGCCCTCAGGAGTCTGGGAGATGTGGCATCTACCGGAACCATGGTTTGCAATTTTGTAATCCAGTTTAATTTTTGGAGAAAGAACCAACTCTCAGAAAACTCTTACATTGGTTGTTCAACTTTCAAACATTCTGCTTTAAAACCCACTTTTAGAAGTGCATTATGCAATAAAGTAGAAGGTGTTAGAGGCAAGGAAATCACACTGACTTGAGTTAGCTTGAGTGTATGAATTTAAATGTCATCTATCTTCTCCTACCCTCAGTTTTCTCATCTGTAAAATGGGAGGGGTCAGATTACCTTCTTATTGGGTTTCTGAGTAGGTGAATTGTGATAATGAGTGTAAAATACTTGGCATAGCACCTAGCACACAGTAAGTGCTCAATGATTCTTAGCTTTGCTATTATTTTTTTAGGACATTTCTCGGAATTATGTGGATCTTGATAGAACAATGGCTCTGAGGAAAAAAAAAAAAATGTTGGAATGGCTTGGCTGGTGAGAGGCAGGGGGTTGGAGAGAGGGAGGGTGGAAGCCTGCCGAGAATCTAAGCGATATTAGAGGAAGTATCAGCACCCTGGAGTTTGGTGTTTTCACTAAAGAGGTCATAAAATATTAACATCCCCCAGAGTTACCCAGAAGAATAGTGGTGTCAGCTCCTGCTTGCTGTACAAGAGAGGCTCCTTAGAGATATCTCTGGCCCAGTTATAAGGAGGGAAAACAGGGAGAGGCAAGGTGGTAGCACTGATTCCAATTGCTTCCTTAACTGGAAACACTAGAGTTAAGAGAGAATGGCAGGATAGTGAACTAGCAATGGGCTGTCCTACAAGAGAAAAAAAGAATGTCTCTTGTTTCTTTCCAACTAGAGAGAATGGAGCTGCCTTTCCCACAGAGGCCAGTTTGTATTGCCTTCCCCTTGTGATCCCAACCAACAACCATGTCACTATCATTAACACCAGCTCACGTCCATCATCATCCCCACCACCACCACCACCACCATCATCCTCACTATCACTATCATCATCATCACCACTTCCATCATCACCATCATCACCACAACCACCAGCATCATCATCATCATCATCACTACCACCATTTCTACCATCACTGTCATCATCACCACCATCATCATCAACACAGCCACCATCGTCATCACCATCATCACCACCACCATCACTTCCATCATCATCATCACCACAACCATCACCATCACCATCTCCATCATCACCACCACCATCACCACCACCACCACAACCATCACCATC
>JAPYYM010004114.1:0-10425 GCA_028534135.1 Potos flavus
CTCCGGGTGCCTCCCCCACCTGCATCCACGGTCCCCAGACGCCGTGGCCGGTGGGAGCCCCCGTGGGCTCTCGTGCGGGGCCTTCTGTGCCGAGCGGCCGAGCTTCCCTCGTCCGTGGGATGACCTCAGCGGGGGCAAGCGTTCCTGGGGGCAGGGGGTGGGGGCCGAGCGCGGACGGCCAGGCCCGTGGTGTCGGCGGCACAGGTGAAGCTGGGGCGGCAGGCGGAGCCCCAGGGAGGGACCCGAAGGGGAGCAGGGCGCACGGTAACTTCTGCTGGCCGAGTGGTTGAGGGAGGAGCGTGCGGCTGGGTTTAACCCACGGGGCTTTTCATGGACACGTTTATGGCAGAGCGGGCCCGTCCTCCCGGCATCCTGCCCATTGGGCATCTCACATCACTAACCGGGTGTTTGTTGAGCACCTACTGTGTGCGAGCGTTCGGTCGACGGAACCAAGGGGCCCACCTGGGGCCGCCGCTTGTGACAGTGATGCAGGACAAGACGAGGGTCGCTGGGTCCTGGGGGGAGAGGGGTCAGGGAACGTTCCTGACACCGGAGCTACAAAGCCAGGCTTTGCGGGGCCGGGGGAACAGGTAGCTTAGCAAGAAGGCTGGGTCATCAGAGCCCGTGTTGGATTGTGGTCACACAGGAACCAGGGGCAGATCGTGAGCCCCGCCTGGGGTCCAGGGGGCTAGCCTCCGGATGTGTTGTCCCCAGGCTAGTTCTTCCTGTCCCTCTGCCCCCCCTCCCCCAGAGAGCACCTCTTCCTCCTTTCCCGGCCCTGTCATTTCTCACGCACGGGCTGGGCCAGGCCGTCCCCTTGAAGCCATCCCGTGACGTGGTCCTGGCCCAGCCCAAGAGAAGGCCCGTCTTGTTGGCAGCTGGTTCAGTGCTGGTGTCTTGCCTGAAGCCACTTCCCTTGAACCCCTCCCCTGCCCCCTTGGCTTGGAGCTCCACCTGCCCAGAGCTGTCCCGTGAAATGGGCACACCGGGGACGGCCGTCCATCCTACAGAGGAAGAGCCCAGACTTACAAACGCTCTGTCTTGCCTGAGGTCCTCGGAGCTGGTCGGCCCCGCACTCAGCTCCCTGGCATCCTGGTTCCCAGCTGCACGGAGGTGGGCTCGGGGCCTCTGCAAAGTAGTCGGGTCTTAAAGAAAGGCCCGGGGCTGCTGGCCGTTCCCAGGAAGGGCAGGCTCGAGTCTGGTCCCCAGGGCCCGTCCAGAGACAACGCCCCGGTTGTCACAGCTGTGCATTTGCAGATGGGCCCTTGGCCTGCTCTTGCCTTCACCCCGAACCCTGGAGGGGCCCAGAAGGAGTCACGGGTTCCAGCTGCTTCCCCAGGACAGTGCTCAGTCGCCCTAAGACAAGCCCTGCCTTGTGCTCAGGGCGCATTTGGCCATCCTCTTCCCACCCCCGCCCCCCGGGGGTTGGAGAACGGGACTCGGCCTGGGCCAGCTGGGGAGGGGCGAGGAGCAGCCCCCAGAGCGGGGAGGGCAGGGGAGAGCAGCAGAGGGAGAGCTTCGGGCACTGTCCGTGGGCTGGGCATGAACTTGGCTCTGCGGGCCGGGCAGACTCAAGGTACCTCGGGCACCTCCCTTTCTTCGTGGGCAGAGCGGGGCTAGTGCCGGCGTCGGGAGGATTAAGTGAGTCAGGACTCGCTGAGTGCGTTCCAGTGAGCACCTGGCGGGCTCGCTGGGAGGGGTGCGCTGGGCGAGAGCCCCGATGCTGATGCTGTTTCCTCCCCGTGGGCGGGTGGGGGGAGCAGGGGAAGGTGAGGAGAGGAAACCGCTGTGTCTCCGGCCCCTGGGGACCCATTGACGTGATTCGTCCACAGAGCAGAAAACTTGCATTCTCTTCACCGGGCACCTGTCCATCGGCCGCGACACGGGCCGCCCCTGTGCCCAGTGAGGGCACAGCCTCCTGCAGCCGAGGAGGAGCGGGGTCCCGGCCATGATCACCCCACGCAGGAGGGTGCCGAACGCGGGGCCTCGGGAAGGGGCCCCGGGCGTGACTCTGGGCAGCAGAAGCCCCAAGGACGCGTCAGGAGAAGGCCGCCCTCGGAACCAGCCAGGGCGGTGGCTGCCGCCCTCTGTGCTGACCCCACGTCCGTCTCCAACCACGACCTCGTCCCTGGCTCCAGACTCAGCTGTCGGGTAGCCACCTGCTTATTAGCTCTGCCTGGACCCCGGAAGCCGCTTGGGCTCTCCGCACCCCTGACGGCCCATGACGTGGGATATATAGTACGTACACAAGTCCAATAAGTGATATGTAACACAGTGTGCTATGTGTATAGCACATAATGGGATACAACGTATACTCGGTACACACAATCTGTGCAGCGTATAGTACAATGTATCCACGTATCTGTATGCAGTACATTATGTATAATATATGCATATTTACGTGTATACACACACACATTTTCTTCTTATTTTTTCAGGGGTTTCTTTCTCTGTTTCCCCTTCTAGACTTCCCTTAGAGACATGCCAGACCCAGGTCTCCCCTTGTCCGTCCTGTTCCTATTTCTTGGTCCTTGCTGGGCTCTGGAAATGTTCCTCGGCTCCGACCCCATCAGCAGCCGTCCCTCTGGTCAGCTCCTCTGGGGAGTTTGGTGGTTTTTTTCTTTCTTTCTTTCTTTCTTTTTTTTAAACAATCATCTTTTCATTTTCGTGCACTCTGGTTTTTTTTCTGTAAGGATCTGGTATTGATCCGTGGATGCCACGAACTCATTCTGTGCTCTGTACGGTCTCTCTCTTCCTTCTCTTTGACGTCTGAGTCCCCTGGTGGGTTAGAAGCGGGTGGAAATAGGCCACACGCACTTCAGCGTGGGCTACTTAGCCAGCGATCCCTCAGTGAGATTATGACACGGAACAGGAGCGAGCTTGAGGCCAGTGACCTCGGGAAGCATGGCGCTGCCATTAACACTGACCGAGGAAAGTAGGCCCTGCCAAGTGCTTTTAAAAACTGAGACATAGGGACACCTGGGTGGCTCAGTCAGTTAAGCGGCTGCCTTTGGCTCAGGTCATGATCCCAGGGTCCTGGGGTCGGGTCCCGCATCGGGCTCCTTGCTCAGCTGTGAGCCTGCTTCTCTCTCTGCCTCTACCTGCCACTCTGCCTGCTTGTGCTCTCTCTCTCTCTGACAAATAAATAAATAAAATCTTTAAAAAAAAACAAACAAAACTGAGACATAATTCACATACCACATAATCCACCCTTGTAAAGTGTACAATTCCATGCGTTCTGTAGAGTTTGTATATTCGTGACCCTGAGCTACCTCATTCCCAGACATCTCCTCTCCCCAGGAAGAAATCCCACACCCACCAGCGGTCACTCCCCATTTTTCTCTCCTCAAAACCCTGGAGTTTTGTGTGCCTAGACTCCCAACAACACATGGCCTTTTGTATTTGCTGTCTGCCTTGGCATCGTGTTTCTGAGACTTAGCCATGCTGTGGCGTGAGCCAGGACATCATTCCGTTTTACGGCTGAATAATAGTCCCATGTGCGGTTCATTTGTTCATCAGCTGGCGGACGTTGGGGTGTTTCCACTTTTTCCCGTTACGCACAATTTTGCTGTAAGTATTCACGTGCAGGTTTTTGTGGGGACGCACTTCCCATTCTGTCGGGCACAGATCCGGGGCTGGGAGGGCTGGGCTGCCCCACGTTCCCTTCCCACCAGTGTCGTACCAGAGTTCAGGCTAATCCACGTTCTTGCCAGCACTTGTCATTGTCTGCTGTTTGATTACAGCTGCGCTAGCGGGTTCGACATGGCATATGATTATGGTTTGGATTTGCATTTCCCTAATGACCAATGATGATGAATGTATGTTTATGTGCTTATTGGTTATTGTTTATCGTCTTTGAAGAAAGTCTGTTCAAATCCTTTGCCCATTTAAACTCAGATTGTCTTTCTCTTGTTGAGTTGTAAGTGTTCTTTATATATTGTGGATACTAGACCCTAATGAGTTATATGATTTAAAGATACTTTCTCCCGTGCTGTGGGTGTCTTTTCACTTTCTTGATAGTACCCTTTAAAGTGCAAATTTTTAACATTTTGATGAAGCCCAATTTATCTACTTTTGCTTTTATCGTTTCTGTGTTTGAGGCCATATCTAAGAAACCATCCACTAATACAAAGTCATGAAGATTTACCCTTTGTTTTCCCTTAAGAGTTTTATAGTTTTAGCGCTTACATTTAGGTCTTTGATCCACTTTGAGTGCATTTTTATATAGAGCGTGAGGTAGGAGTTCAACTTCATTGTTTTGCCAGTGGGTAACCAGTTATACCGGAACCATTTATTGGAAAGACAGTTCTTGGATTGTCTTGGCATCCTTGTCAAAAATCAATTGATCAGAAACATATAGATTTATATTTGGAATTCCTATTCTATTCCACTGATATGTGTGTATCCTTGGGCCAGCACTACATCATCTTGATTACTGTGCCGTTGTAGTAAGTTTGAAATCAGAATCCATGTGCTTTGCTCTTCTTTTGCAAGTTTATTTTGGCTATTCTATACTCCTTGTATTTCCATGTGAATTTTAGAATCAACTTCTCAATTTCTGCAAAAAACCCAGCTGGGATTTTAATAGGGGTTGTGTTGAATCTGTAGATCAATTTGGGGAGTATCGCCATCTCAACAATTTTGGTCTTCCAATCCATGAACGTGGGATGTCTTTCTGTTTATTTAGGTCTTCTTTAATTTCTTTCAGTGGCATTTTGTAGTTTTCAGGGTACAAGTCTTGCACTTGTTTTGCTAAATTTATTCCAAACTATTCTATTCTTTTTGATGCTATTGTAACTGGATTATTTTCTTCATTTCACTCATGGATTATTTACAAGTATATAGAAATGCAGTTGACTTTTGTGTATAATCTTGTATCCTGCAACTTTGCTGAAATCATTTATTAGGTTTATTTTGGGGGGAGGATTCCTTAGGATTTTCTGTATACAAGATCATGTCATCTCCAAACAGGTAGTTTTACTTCTTCCTTTCCAGCCTGGATGCCTTTTATTTCCTTTTTTGCCTGAATTCCCTGGCTAGATTCTCCAGTATAATATTGAATAGCAATGGTGAGAGCTGACGTCTTGTCTTGTTCCCAATCTCCAGTGGAGTTTTTGGTCTTCCGCTGTTAAATATGATATTAGCTGGGCTTTTTTTGTAGTTGTCATTTACCTGGTCGAGGAAGTTCCCTCCTATTCTGGGTTTGATCAGTGCTTTTATTGTGAAAGGGTGTTGGGTTTTGCCAAATGCTTTTTCTGCCTCTATTGCGATGACCCTGTGGGTTTTGTCCTGTTTTCTGCTACGGCGATTGACTTTCATACGTTGAACGGCCTCGTGTCCCTGAACTATATCCCACTTGGTCCTCGCCATGTTGCTAATCTTTTATGCTCTGAGTTTGCCTATGTCTCTCAGAATAATTTATACTAACAGTCTATGAGCTGTCACTTCAGGGACTGCTTACGGTCCTGTTTTAGGGACAAACTGAGTGTCATCAGGCTGCATTCTCATTGGCAGGAGGGAAGCAGGCACCGCCCAAGTGTCCCGGGCACCTTCTCTGCCTGCCCTTTCCCGGGGAACTGTTTTATTTTCCCCATGGTTGCTCTCAGACTCTGGCTTACGCCCTGTGTCTGATTATGTGGTTCTCAGAGTGGTCCCTGGACCACAGCGTCAGCAGCACTTGGACCCCTGTCAGAGATGTGAATTTTGGAGCCCCATCGCAGACTCCCTGACTCTGTGTTTTAACTGCCCTTTAGGTCCTGGAGGTGACGGCTGAACTCTGAGGGCCTGCTAACTGGCCCGGGGTCTGCAGATCCGTTTTCCGGGACTCGCCTCCCTCAGTCACTGAGCTTGGCGTCTTCTCTCCACGCCGCGGGTCTTCCTGCGATCCTGGGCGGCACTGCGTGCCCGACTGCGTGGTCGGACCCCCCAGCCTGCGCCCGGCGCTGTGCTGTGTCTGTTTATTGCAAACGGCTGTCCTCTAATCACCGGGGAGGGTAGCACGTGCTGCTGGGTGACATGAGCTTCTGGTTTATTCTTCTTGGTATTTGCAGCTTCCCAGGGTGTCCTGTTCCTCAAACGTTCAGCCCTTCCCACACCTGGGGGCAGGTGCCTCTGCTCGGTCGGGACAAGCGGGTGGTGGGAGGAGGACCGGCAGGCCCAGGTGGCTGCAGAAGCTTCCTTTGCTCCTGGGTTTTCCATCGAGGAACGTGCTGTCCCCCCGAGATGCCACTCCTTTGGCCACAGGCCTGCCTTCCTCTGCAGGATGCCAAGTACGGCTTCCCCTCTCCTCCTCGGGGCATCGCTGTTTGACCTTCGCGCTCAGACGAAGTTCCACGCTGATGAGGGTCTCACACTTGATTCTATGCTCTGCTGTTGCCACCTTCAAATTCTTAGTACTTCTTTTTTTTTTTTTTTTGGTGAAGATTTTATTTATTTATTTGACGGAGAGAGATCACAAGTAGGCAGAGAGGCAGGCAGAGAGAGAGGGGGAAGCAGGCTCCCCGCTGAGCAGAGAGCCCGATGTGGGGCTCGATCCCAGGACCCTGAGATCGTGACCTGAGCCGAAGGCAGCCGCTTCACTGACTGAGCCACCCAGGGGCCCCAAGTACTTCTGAACAAGGGTCTCCACGTTTTCATTTTGCACGGGCTCTGCACATGCCATCGCCGGCCCTGCCTCCCCACATCCGTCCTCTCTGCTGCCCACCTCTTGGGGGTGCCTGACAGTGTCTGGGTGCCAAGGACACCCCCTTCTTCTTTTATATTACCACTAAAGACCAATTCCTAGGAAAATATTTGGTGTCGTTTTCTAGAGATTTGGGGCAGGAGGAAAAGCCTGGGTCGTGTCGTCGGTCTGCCATTTCCATTCAGCTCTACTGTGCTGTAACCCCAGGGACTTCCTTCTGCGGGGAGGCTGGCCCGTGGGTTTTCGTTGTGTGAGGAGTGGAGGGTGAACGCGCCAGCCGGGCTCGGAGGGCCCCCCTCCTCCCGCCGTTCATCATCCGGGACCGAAAGCTCACCATGGCCGCAGGACTCAGGTGGGGCGGCTCCCGCCAGGGAGGAGCGCTCTTACCTGTGCAGGGAAGGGGTGTGGCCTGCGGTGGGAGCCCCGACTCACAGACAGAGTGGCGGTGGAGGGCGTCGGGGCGGAGAGGGCACCGCAGGGGCCCCGGGGCCGCGTTCCCGAGAGGCTGGCTTGCCAGGCTCGGACCGCGAGGACGGGGAGCCACTGTGGCCCATGAGCCGAGAGCGGCCTGGGCAGAGCGCGCGCCCTGGGACGAGTTTGGTGGCGGGAGGCAGAGAGCTCAGAGGGGCCACGGCAGCATGCCCCGTGGGGCGTGCAGGCGGGGGCCCACCCTTCCCTGCCCGTGGACCCCGGCTTCCCCTCCCGTGGGTGTATGATTTTAAGGAAGTCGTTAAAAATGCACAAAGAGCTTCAACCCCAGCGATGTTGGCTGTGGTGGTAAGTTGGATGGCGGGATTGTGCGTCTTCCCTCCAGCACGGTCGTTTTGAAGTCGGCCGCGGTCTGCCCCCTCCGCACAACGCTCCTCAGCCTTGGGAGGCTGTTCGCGGGTGTCGTGACGTGGCTGGGGAATCGTTTATGCGCGAATGTGAGGTACGGCAAGTGTATTTTGTGCTTGGCTGTGGTCTGCGATGCCTTCCGGGAGCCCACTGTCCACGAGGTGCTTATCCAGCTTCCGTAACTGCAGAGAATGGCTTCTCGGGGTGGGGGAGGCGATTTCCGTCGTCCGCGGGGCACGGCCGGAGTCCGCACGCGGGGGCCTGTGCGGCTGAAAAGCACCATGCCAGGCACGGGGACACCGGCGGACAACACAGACGTCCCTTCCACTGTGGGGCCCAGTCTCGGAGGCAGACCCCACAGGACTTGGGGACTGACTGTGTGGGGATGGGGGGGAGGGCCGGCCCTTCCAGGCTGGGGACGAAGGGGGTGCCTTGGCCGAGGCGGGGTTTGGGGAGGGGGTGGTCCCAGGACGGTCACCACGGTGGCCCAGGGCATCCGGAAGGCTGAGGCTGGGGGGAGGCTGGGGGGACACCCAGGGCATCCAGAGCTGACGTGGGTGCGGAGCTAGGATAGGGCTGGGCGGCGGTCTGCATGCTGCTGACTGTCCTCAGAGGGCAGCGTCCGTGAGCAGCTGCCCTGGGATGGAGGGAGGAGAGGAGGCCAGGCTCCGTGTTACCCGGCTCTGTGCGTTGTGGGGCGTGAAGGGGGGAGCCCTCTGCCCACCCCCAGCTCCAGGAGGGGGCCGGCGGCAGCCGCACATCGCGTCCCAGTGTCCAGCACAGTGATGGGGAGTCTGCTCATGTGTCTTGTCTTTCTCCGCAGGAGACGGGAGCGCCCCGTGCACTTCCAGCGCCCTCCAGGAGAAGCAGCGTGAGTTAAGCCTGACCCCTACCCCGGGGCTTGTCTCCCCCCTGGGTGGGTCCAGCCTCCTTGGGCCCGGGGCCCCTCCCTGCCCCGTGGGCTGAGCCTGGGGTCCTGAGTTCCCACCTGCCGGGCAGCTTGGGCGGGGGCCGGTGGGCCAGTCTGGCATGGCAGATGGGACCCCCCAAAGCCTTGTGTGTCGTTTGCCTGTGGTCAGAGAGGATGGGAATGGGGTGCAAAGCCTTCGAGCCTTGGAGACGAGGTCCTTCGGGTGACACAGACGCAAATGTGGTGCTGGGGTCACGATCCTTCCAGTCTGCCTCCCCCCAGCCCCCAGTCCTCCTGGACCTGCACAGCCGTCCAATGGGGCTTCTCCAGGTTTCCCGCAGGGCCCGATCCAGGGACACTTGGCAGAATGCCTGCAGGCGACCCTGTGATCTGAGGACGTCCCCCCCTTCCCCTGACGCTGGGTCTGCTGTCAGCAGCGTTGGGTTCTCGGGAGGCCGGGGTCAGGGAGGGTCCAGGGGACAGCTGGGGCTCTGAACCCCCTTCTTTCTCTCCTGCTGTTTGGGTCTGTGGTTGCTCCTTTGGGGCTTGAGCCCACGCTGCCCTCCCGCCCCCCACGCTAGTCCATCCGTTAGCTGCAGGAAGGTGTCTGCGTTCCCACCGCCTGGGGCCAGCATGGAGGGGGCGTTCTGCACCAGGGGGTGGGGGCAGGTGAGGACAGGCCGTCAGGGGCTGGGGGGCCGGGCTCCTCTGTCAGGGGCACCCCCAAAGCTCAGGCCGCAAGTGCAGGGGCTCAGCGTGAGCCGGGCGGCGTCAGAACGTGGACCCGGACTGCAGCCTACAGAGGCGGAGTGTAGGTGCACGACCCTGGGGTAGACAGAGTACAGGGGCACACGACCCGGAGCCTGGGTAGGTTTTCCACTGGAAAGGTGGCAGTGGCTTAGGAGTGGCTACTCTGAGAAATGTGGGGGTGCCTGCATCCGTCCTGGGGGGATTTGGGCAGGGGAGGTTTGGCTCGTGCATGAAGGAGGGGGTTACACCACGAGATCGGGTGTTGGCGGGTGGAAAGCTGATTCATCTCTGGGAATTAGCCAGCCCTGGGAGTTGCCTCTCCCCCGGCCAGTCCAGCCCCCCAGGATGTCAGACCTCCCATCGCTCGGGGGTGTGTGGCCACGTCCCTCAGCAAGGGAGGCAGGACCCTCCTCGGAGGGAAAGCAGCGGAGCTGACCCCACGCCTGCGGCTTCTGGACCGGGCTGAAAAAGACATGCTTTTTAAGTGGAGGCGAAGTCTCTCATATTTCGTTTTTAAACCGTGTGTATAGATTTTAGTCTGAATTCTGTGCTGAAGGCTGTCCCCGAGTCTGCGCCTTCAGGGTCTTCTTCTGGAAGGATGCGCGGGGACATGGTCGCAGGGCCGGGGGTCCAGGTCCAGCACCAGCCCTGGGCCGACGAGAATGCAGCCTGGAGCGCCCTGCCCTGAGAAGGCGGCCGTGGCGGTGCCGATCAACGTTCACCCTCGGGGCCGCGGCGTCCGCGGAGCTCGGCGCTGGCGCACTCACTTTGGCTTTAGCGTAACGACGGTGGTGGTCCGCGCTGCTCGGTTGGCTCGCGATCCCGCGGAGTGCGAGTCCCCGACGGTCCTGATGTGCTTTGCCGTCTGCGGCCTTCCTCCCCATGCTCGGTCTTCTCGAGTATTTCTTTCTCCCTGGTGTTTGAAAGCTCACTAGAGACAAAGAGCGGGCTGGTCCCAGTTGCCCGGGGTCAGGACTCAGAATGTCCTGGGGCTGGTGCCGCAGCCTCTGGGCCGTAAGGGAGCCTGGGTTTGAAGGCCTGTGCCTTCATTCCGTGCTGGGCCGCTCTGGGCAGGCTCCCTAACATCTCTGAGCCTCCGTTTCCTCCTCCGTGGACGGCTGCAGCCCCAACTTCCCAGGGTTGCTGAGGGGCAGAGGGGCCCCATGTCCCACGTGGGATGCTTTCATGGCTTTGCTGTGAGCCTGGCCGCTGTCACACCTGGTGCAGGTGTGGGGATGAACCTCGG
>JAPYYM010004115.1:0-10425 GCA_028534135.1 Potos flavus
CTAGTAAAATTTCTTTTTATTATATATGGCTTAAAAAGGATGAGCCTTGAAGCAAAATGTTCGGCCAGAAGTCTTTGGTTTGCCCAAGCAAATCAACCTTCCATCTGCCCCAGGATGCATAAATAAAGTACTGGCAGAACCTGAGCTATAATCAGAAGGATGGAGGGAGTCACATATGCAGAGAGTGTAAAGTTGTGCTTGGTCCCCTCATCTTATCATGAGTGCATCCTGGCCCCACATTTGGAATGCCTCGAAAATCTGAGAAGAAAGAAATTGCAGGTTAAAGGAGATAAATGTGACAGCTGGGGACTCAGATAATTCTTATGTGTGAATCGTCTGAAATGGCCAAGCATGAGAAGCAGAATGGATTTCTCAACTGGACCGGGACAAAGAGAAGATTGGCAGTAGGACATAGGTATACTAAACATCGGGGAGATGGACATGGACAAGAATATTTAAGTGGCAATACCGCAATAGGAAAAGGAGCAGATTTCATCTAAGAAAATTGTATTTCCCTCCAGTGCTACTAATGTCTTTGAACTCGTCCAAGAACAATTTAGAAAATGAAAACCTTGGAAAATACTAAATTTCTAGCAAAGTCAGAGGGCATTGGAGCACTGATATTTGTAGAATTACCATAAACAGTGACATAATTGTTTTCCATGACTGTTTCCCAAGAAGTGTCGACTACAGTTGTACTACAAATTATTGAAACCGATCATCTATTATTAGAATATTTAACTTTTTCTTAATATTTTATTCTTAAAACTATTATGCTGAACAGATCTGTACATTATTCTTTGACAACACCTTTAAAACTTTCTAAAGATAGCACCCAGAATAGCCAAAACAATTTGAAAAAGAACAAAGTTGAAGAAATCTGCCCTTCCTAATTTCAAACCTTATGGCAAACTTCAGTAATCAAGACAGTGTGATACTGGCATAAGGATGGATATACAGACCAGTGGAATAGAATTCAGGCTGCAGAAATAAACCCTTGTATTAATGGACAATTGATTTTCAAGAAGGGCATTAAGAAATTCAGTGGGGAAAGAATAGTCTTCAGTGAATGGTAGTGGGACAATTGGATATCCATATACAAAACAATGAAGTTGGATATCCTTCTCCATACCATATACAAAAATTAAGTCAAAATGGATCAAAGACCTAAGTATAAGAATTAATAATGATAAACCTCTTAGAAGTAAACAAAGGAGTAAATCTCCGTGACCTTTGGTTAAGCACTGGTTTCTTAGATATGACAACGAAAGCGTAAGCAGCAATAAATAAATTAAACATCACCAAAATTAAAATCTTTTGCGCTTCATAGGACATCATTAATAAAATAAAAAAACCCACAGAATGGGAGAAAATATTGCAAATAAATATAAAGAACTTGTATCCAAATATATAAAGAACTCTTGTGACTCAACAATAAAAAAGCAAATGAAGGTGTGGAAAGGATTTGAATAGACATTTATTCAAAGAAGATAGACAAATGGCTAATTAGTCCATGAGAAGATATTAAACATCATTTGTCACTAGAGAAATGCAAATCGTAGTCACAAGATAGCCACTTAACACCCATTAGAATGGTTATCATAAAAAAGATGAACAATATCAACCAGTAAGTGTTGGTGAGGATGTAGAGAAATTGGAACCTTGATATATTGCTAATGGGATTGTAAAATGTTGCAGTTGCTTTGAAAAACAGTTTGGTAATCCCTCAAATAGTAAACAGAGAGTTATTATATAACTTGGAAATTCCACTCCTAGATATATACCCAAGAGAAATGAAAAGGTCCACCCAAATTGTACATGAATGTTCATAGCAACATAACTTGTAATAGCCAAAAAGTGCAAACAACCCAATGGTCGTTAATGGACAAATGAATAAAAGCAATGGGGTATAGCCATGCAATGGACTATTACTCCACCATAAAAAAGGCATAAACAACTGATACATTCTATAACATAGAAGTAATTTGATAACTTTTTGCTGAATGAAAGAAGTCAGAAACAAAAAGCCACATATTCTATGATTCCATTCATACTAATGTTCAGAATAAGCAAATCCACACAGACAGAAAGTAGATTAGTGGTTGCCAGGTACTGACGGGATGGTAGAAGGGATACATGTTTCTTTTTGATGAAATTTATTCTGAAATTAGCTAGTGGTAATGGTCACTCTACACTCTAAATAACAACCACTGGATTGTATACTCTAAAAGAGTAAATTGATTATTCACTCTGCTTTTAAATTAAAATCCTAAGGATAAATTCTTAGCAATGAGAAGTTCTTTTTCATTTCCCTGAAACCTTGGGATCCTAGGGAAGAGGGTAAACAGTAAGTTTGAAGGAAGGAAGCAGAGAGCTAAAAATAAATTTGGGAGAAGGGGTAGTCTGTACAATTTCTTTCCTCTAAGGAATCTTAAGTGTGCGCCATGAGATTATTCATGACCACTACACTGGACGCCCATGAGATGAGGTTTTCAGATTGTCTAGAAGGTACCGTTGCACTGTTTGAGGATGACTATGGTATAGGTCATATGTCTGAAAAAGTTGGTAAATATGGAAGGAGAACTAGGGGCTAGATGGGAAGGCCTGTTGATGGGAAGGTGACCAGTTATTTTGGTTTGCCTGAGACTGTCCTGTTTTAGCACTCAAAATCTCACGTCCCAGGAAAACCTTCAGCCTCAGGCAAACCGGGATGGTAGGTTGTCTAGTTGGAAGCAACATGACAAGGACATTGATGGCTACGACAAGGACATTGAGGTACTGAGGGCCTACCATTACACAGGCATTATGCTAAGGTCTCCTTCTGCGTTATCTTTTTCAATTCTCACAGTCAGCTTCTCAGGTAATTAGTGAGGTTAAGTTATCTGTTCTAGGTTATATGGTTTAAATAGAAGAGCTGAAATTTCAATCCTAGTCTATAGAGTCAGAGTCTTTAGTCTTAACCACCAACTCCACTGAGAGATTGAGCCAATGCAATAAGTCTAAAACTAAAAAAACAAATTACTTATAAAGGGTACTTTAAATTTAAAAATGCTTTTTATGCCCATGGCCACATTCATCCTTCCTAAGAACCCATTTGCTCATTTGTTCATTCATTCAGCAAGTACTTGTGGTGCTTACTTGGCACCAGACACTGTATTAAGTGCTGAGAATAAATCACAAACCTGCCCTCTGACTTCGTGGAGCTTATGTTTGGTAATAGGCCAAACATAATGAAATAGAAAAATAAAATATCTGGGAGTTCTGCTAAGAATTATGAAGGAAACAGAAGCACATGGAAACTGTCAGAGGTAAATCTATTTTAGGTAGGATGGCCAGGGGAGGCATCTGTAAGGGAGATGAATTTAGACTGAAGCTCAAGTAATGAGGAACAACGAGTCCTGTGAAAAGCCGGGGAAAACATGCTTGTGGGAGAGGACGGTTTGCCCAAAGGTCCCGAAGCAGCCAAGAGCTTCGTATGTTTGAAAATACCAGGAAAAAAGAGTCAGTGTTGTCATAGCGTATTTAGGAAGTAAAGCAGGAAATCTTATCTTAGACTCTTAGATGAGAACTTGAGGTAGGGAGGGCTTATGAGAGTCCCAATATCACTTAACCACAGGGGCAAGACCCAGCCTTCTGACTGAGTGCTGAGACTCGCTGCTTTAGTCTTAGGTTGAAAAGGGTGATTTTTCATATAGTCGTGATTTTCAAACATTTTAAGAACCGAAACTTTTTTCACATATAATCTCATATTGAAGCCTAATGTTCGAAACACATAGAAGGTGTCTCTTCTGCTGGGGCTGGAGGTGTGGCTCCTAATCCCGGTGGTTTAGTCCCTGGTTCCCCCCCCACCCCCCTTAGGTTCAGCCAGCCAAACTGAAACACCAGTGACATTTTTAGCTTACAGAATCACATCTTGAAGACTTCATACACATTTTCCAGAATGTGTAGAAGGATTTTGTTTTTTGGTTTTTGTTTTCAGTCTTAATTCCAGTGTAGTTAACATACAGTGTCATATTAGTTCCAGGTGTACAATATAGTGATTCAACCTTCCATAGATTATCAGTCAGCTGCCCATTAGATTCTCAAAAGAAGTTTCTGTTTTGTGTATGGTGTTTTCACTTACATGTTAGCGAAGCAGTACACGCAGGTATTAGAATATGTAACATTATTAGAAGCGCATAACGGGCTGACTCTTATGGAGCATATACGTTTCTTTTGTAAAGACATCCTTTGATAATAACTGCATGGAACGTCCTAAAACAAAACTCACAGGTCAAACTGTCTATCCTGTAATGATCTCTTAATGGCTTCTAATATTAGTGCTTGGGAATTTTATTTTGTGCAGACAGGAGATAATGATAAAATATGTCTTCCTTCACACTTTAAACATCAAAACTTCTTAATCTTAAATTCAGCAACCAGAGCCTTTGGGATTTCTACTTTGAAAGGCAGATGAGGCTATACAGCCCTGAACTTTGGCTGTGTAAAATATATCTGTAACTTGTTAGAAGGGAAAGAGAACATTCTGGGAAGTGACAAAAATGCCTACAACCACTGTCCAGGTGCTTCTGGAATCATTATAGTTCATCAAAACCCCTTTAACTGTGGTGCCCAAATCAGAATACCCTGCATGGTCCCACTCTGATATTGGCTATAGTCCAGTCCTCTGAGGATTAAGAGGCTGGAATAGTGAGAAAAGATTTCCTTAATATCTCATTTTATTTTTCTTCCTTCATAGTCCAAGAGTTGGAGTAAGCTGGATTTAGAGGGCTTGAGTGACAGAGTAAATTGTCTATAGGTAGAAGGGGGGCTTGGAAAATTCCAGAGCATCATCTAATGAGCAGATAAGGAGTGAGTTGCCACAAATTCCTACTTCATTGGCTCAGATCACGGTATATCCGCATATCCATAGATCAGGATACTGCCCTGTCTATGAAACTTGAGTGGCCCTTGTTACTGACAGCAGTGTTTGCCAATTTCAGTTACTTGATTCATAATTCCTTCCAAATTCATGGCCATTTTTCTTTAAAAATATTTTTTGTTGAATGGGTTTCTTTTTTTTAACTTGACTACTCACCCTAGAAATATCCTGAACATGAATATCCATGATATTTTGGAATTGAAGTTGTAATTCTATTTTTCCTAACATGCGTTAAAGAAAAGCTATGACTACTGCAATTAAAAAATATTCATTGTCAAATTAGCTAAAATCATCACTAATATTATTAGAAGGTACTCAGATAACTTTTTGGGAAATACTGTTTATGTCTCTCATCTCCTCTTTTAATGAATAAGGCTACAAGATTTGTTTGGAGAGGCTTTACCAAAAAATTGAGTCTTTAGTGGATTCTTACAAGATGAAAATGCTTTCTAAAGTTGGATATGAGTATGAAAAGGATAATTTGATTAGAGAGAATTATATACACAAAGACAAAATTGAAATAGCATGGAGCCCAAAATAGCTTAAGTTACCTAGAACTAAGGTGAGAAAAGGAAATTTTCCTGTTAGGGAGAAAGAATCTAGGTTGAAGAAGGTATTTGTAAGGCATGCAAAAATGTTTATCCCCCACCAGTACTAGAAGTCACTGTTCTAAAGAGAGAGACATCTCAATCAGATTTTCATTTTAGAAGGCCCACACTTACAGTGTGGAGTTAATACAGGAATTGGAGAGCTTTTCCTATGAAGAGCTAGGTAGCAATATTTTACAATTTTTAAGCCGTGTGGTCTCTATTGCAACTACCCAACTCTGTTGTTGTAGCCTAAAAACAGCCAAAAACAATACATAGAGTAATGAGCATGGCTGTGTTCCAGTAAAACTCTATCTTCAAAAATAGGTGGCCATAGTTTGCCAACCCCTGTATCAGACTCAGTGCAAGAAGACCATTGGGTGGCCATTGCAATATACAGGCAAGAAATGAGGAGAACTTAATATACAGGCAATAGCAATGAATTTAGAGGTAGGAAAAAAATAAAAATCAGAAATAAGAAGCTTTAATTGCTAGTGGTATATAAGGAGATAAAGGAATCGTAGACAGGGATGAATCCTGGTTTACCCCAGGATCTATTTTGACAAGAGATGGGTTGATTGAACTACATGCATTGCCAGTATGTATATAAGAAATGCTCAAGTATTAGCAATTTCATGTGGTTTAATATGGTTCAACCTAATAGAAATACTAGAAGCCTAAGATTGTAAAAATCATTCTCATGTAGGAAGTAGAAAACTTACCCTGGCTGGATAGTGACCAAAAATATCTGAAATAAAAATGTTTAGGAAAAAGGATCAAGTTAAAAATGTAGTATTGAGATGTGACCAGTTAATTACCCCTTAAGGAATCCCATATAAATTAATAACTATGAAAATCTTAGAAAAATGTGGCTCCTTCACGCAGGATTTGCCTAGCCATGCCTGAGTCCCAAAACACTTCCCAAATACACTTAGTATCCCACTTGAGAATTCAACCATAACCCATTCCTAGGTTTAATGCTGACTTTAGGCAGACGAGATTTAAAACCAAGTTTCCATCTCTGGGACTCGGCAGATCACCCACCGCTGAGCTGCTCAGACATTGTGTAGACCCCTTTTAGGCAAAGTCTAGTTCTTGATAGTCAGCTTGGCTACCTGCTGTCAGAAATCATAGATACTGCCTTCTTTTTTGACTATTGCCTGTCTTAAATATCCTCTTTCCAAACTCTGTCTGCTTATAAGGAAGCCTCTTCCTCTGTTTGGGATCTCTGTGTCAACAACTGCTTACCTAAGCTATTAACAGTTCCTATGACTTTCATATTTTATATTCTACTTAACAGCCTTGACTTCTTTCAGCTACTGTATCTGAATGTCCTCCATGCCTCCCCTTACATTTCACCACTCCACTGGCAGAGTTAGTTTCACATCATGGGTTTCCCTTCCCATTTTGCTGGAGTTAATTAGAAAAAGCTGAGCCCTCTCTTGAGATTTGATAACATCAGGTTGTGCTCTAATCATAAGCCATATTAGAAACTAATACTGCTTTGTGTGGAAGGAATTCGAATACACACACACACACACACACACACACACACACACACACAATACCAGTGTGTGGGAGTATGGTGGGAAAGTATTAGGAAGAGATGAGAGAAGAGATGAAATTGATTATCAACTCAAAAGACCAAATTATTTGTCAAATAATGATTGTACCTCTCATCGATCATCCTTTAAGGTATCTTGAGTCTGAACCTGCCTACGTTAGAGTTTTTGGAATATGGAAGAATAGATTTACCACTGACATTCATTCTGGTTGAGGTAGTCAATTCATCTCTGAGAGAAACTTCAAAGTTTCAAAAATCCATACATCTAGAGAACGGTTACTGTTGGCTTGTTTCTTCTCTTAGAAGATCAAATGTGTACTCCCTCCCCAAAGTGCTTTGACAAATCCTTACATGAGAAATAGCTGGTAGCCAAAATAGCCACAAAGAAAGTTTTCATCTTTTCCCAAAAGGAACAATGTGTTTCATCCACCAGAGTTCCCTCTGTCAAGAGCTTCCCAGCAAATCCTTGGAGGCTCAACTCTCTTGAACTAAGGGCTCTACCCATTATGAGAATCTGAGACCCCATTATGAAGTCACTTTTCAAATGATCTGTTTACATGTGACACCAAGGACAAAGTCACCAGGTCACCAAAGACGAAGAATACTCTGCAGGCCAAAATATTTCATTTGTAATAGGCTGTAGGGCTGTGGCATGATACCATAATTTAACACTGATTTGTTTGATTGTTAAATTATCATTGGGTTCCATAGAAGTACATTCTGGTTTTTAACTAGCAAGAAGAAACATGTGAAAAAGATGAACTTAGAGTGAGTAATTCTGCGGAACTTTTAAAAATTTACATGTCTGTCTCTAACACCTGCTGCCTCCCACCCAAAGATTCTGATTCAGTAAGTCCAGAGTATGACTCAGATATCTCTCTCTCTCTTTCTCTCTCTCTCTCTCACACACACACACACACACACACACACACACACACACACACACACACACACTGCATAGTAGAGTCTGATTCACCTCTTCACTGGAGAACTGATAGATTAGGATACCACGATTTTATACTAAAGAGCTAATTTTCTGGGTCCTTTCTTCCTTTACTGCCTAATGGCAATTTTTCTTAGTAGAGCAATCTATTTATCCTTTTTTATTGCTATAGCCATTCCTACTTTCCTAGCCATAGCATCCACTATTATATTTAACATAAATTATATTAAAGAAATAGCCAGGATGTATACATGGAAACTCAAGTCTATTATGTGTGATTTCTATTATAATACTTGGATTGCATAATAAGGCAGGGACCCAGAGATCATGAAAAATCAATAATTCTGTATTGAAGATTGTGTTATGACCAGGTGAGATAGGGCTTAGTTCATACAGTTACTAAACAAAGACATGAGGTTTAACTCTTAAGGAAGGATGTGTTATCCTAAAAATATGATCAGTTCTCAGATTTCCCAAGAACACCAAGTTCTCCTAAGCACTCGGGGTTTGAATAATAAAGATGGACTATCTTAGAACAGATCATTCTTTCTACAATGTGACCAAGATTCTTTGCTTGACTAAACTTTAATCAGGCTCCTGAACTTTCTCCTAGGACCGTGTGGGCAATTCCTTATAAAACTTTGATTTTGTAAGAACCCTGCTAAGTCAGTTTAACCACTATTATATTATGCAAATATAATTATTTGTATTAATTGATTGACAAATAAAATTGTAAGATATTTGCCAGGACTTCTTTTAAGATTTTATTTTAAAATTGTAAAATATTTAAAGTGTACACTGTGATGATTTGATATACATTTACATTGGGAAAGGGTTTTCCCGGTCTAGTTAGTTAACACATCCATCACATAGTTATCCTTTGGTGCTTTTTGTTATTGTTTTTGTTTTTGGTGAGAACATTTAAGTTCCACTCTCTTAACAAATTTCAATTATATAATACAGTGTTTTCCACCATAGTCACCATGTTTTACATTAGAACCTCAGCACTTAGCATCTTTTAGCTGAAATTTTATTATTATTGGCTGAATTTAAACCTGGGAAAACAGACTCCAGAGCTCACCAACTTAACCACTGTGTTATGTAGCTTTTTGGCTCAACATAAAGAGTTCACTGAGGACAAAAATAATCTTAGTCACCATTGCCCCCAACCCAGCACCCGGCACACGATGTGTGAATAAGTGCTGATTAAGAGATTATGAGCAAACAATTTTCTAAACATTCGACATGTCAAACAATGGAATTTTCCAATAGTTATAAAAATGTGTTGTCACAATGTCTTTCAGGAGAAAAATATATCCACCCATCTGTGAGGTGACAGTATCTCAGAATCCTCTGGGCAGAAGACAGCCCTAGGGGCTGCCGTTGCCTGGAGTAAGGGCAAGAACACCAGAGAAAGGGAGATCCAGAGGCAAAGGCAAGGTCAGAAGACAAGAGGCAAGTATCGTGCTTGTGGGACTGAAATGACCGAGGACAGTAGAATGGAATCAAGACAGATGATCCAGCAGTGCCAGCCAGGCCTCCTATAGGTGCATCGTATTCAAGTAAGAGAATTCACCTTGATTACTAAATTGTCTCTTAGTGATTTAACATGGTAAAAGCATGCTAGAAGTATTTGCTGAGCTGAGAGAAGGCTTCATTTAGGAAAAGAAAGTTTAGAACCAGAAAGTGGAAACTGAGATACAAGACCTCAAACCCCCTCAGGAATACTCCCTAGGCTGCTGGTATGGATTTTATTTTATTTATTTATTTATTTATTTTTGGTATGGATTTTAAAATACTTAAGCCCACAAGAGCTTATTTAAACTCACAGCCTGAAATATGTAGGTTCTCCTTGATATAATAATTGACGACAAGGCCTTTCAGTGTTTTATAGGGGCAAAAGGAGGCAGGATTACCAAATATTACCCATGTTCCAACAACTACTAATAATTTTCCAAGCACATTCTAATAATAATAATAACAATAATAATACTCTAATATTAATAATAATAAAACAGCAGTAGCTACAATAGCATTTATATAATTTAACATTTTTAACATTGTTACATGTTCTGGGTACTTCCCTTCCATATGCTATCTTTTAATCCTTATAATAGTTTTTTTTTAAGTTTTTATTCAAATTCCAGTTAGTTAACATAAAGTGTAATATTAGTTTCAGGTTTACAATATAGTGATTCAACACTTCCATACATCATTTGGTGCTCATCACAACAAGTGTACTCCTTCATCCGCATCACCTATTTCACCCATCCCCCCACCCACCTCCCCTCTGGTGACCATCAGTTTGTTCTCTATAGTTAAGAGTCTGTTTCTTGGTTTGTCTCTCTCTCTCTCTCTTTTGTTTTTCCCTTTGCTCGTTTGTTTTGTTTCTTAAATTACACATATGAGT
>JAPYYM010004116.1:0-10424 GCA_028534135.1 Potos flavus
AAAAAAACCAGGCCACTTGTCAGTGTCCCTCTGCTTCCTTCTAGGGTCAGGCAGAGCGTATGAAGGAGAGGACAGCTGCCCGTTCTGGGAGGCCCCAGAAAGAAGAGGTGTGTGCCAGTGGCCAGGCACCTGCTCCTGTAGGCATGGCCCCAGGGCACTCGGGCCGTGCCAGGGTGAGGGGCTCAGCCTCTATGCACAGGCAGGTCCTGGGGCCCTGGGTCACCAGGATCTTGTCCTGAATGTGAGAATCCTTGTCATGGAGAGACCAGAAACACTCATGCCTCTTCTCCACCAGGCCCGGGAGCTGGGATCCTGGGGATACAAGGGCACGCGCGCATTCTGGCTCTCCACCCCTGGCAAAGCACGGCAAGAAGAATGCTGGCTCCCAGCTCACCCAGTCCCTCCCAGCAAGAGTAAACCCTAATTCTCCTCCCAGTACCTCCAAAGCACCAGGATTGACATGACCAATACTCCCCCCCATGAGTTGATGCAAACAAGTTAACTTCAGAAGGCAGGGCCCAAATAGCTCAAAGCTCTCATCCTGGAGATTATCCAAATGGGAGATAATCCAGGGAGGCTCAAAGACGCACAGCAGAGCACCTCTTGCCCTTGACCCCTGCCAGCGACCTCAGAAAGGCTGGTGGTGTTCCCATGGCAAATCAAGGAAAAAGCAGCACTCATTCTCTAGAAGGCACTGGGGAGCGGGGCCCTTCTCAGGACTGGGCCCGGCAGCCTCCCCCTTGGCACAGCGCACAGTCACACTGGGTATCTCTGGTCACTTTGCGGCCATCCCCCACCCCTGCAAGGCTTTCACAGATGAGGAGATAGAGGCTCAGAGAAATGGAATGACTTGCACAAGGTGACCGGGCTGGCAGAAGCGCAGCCCCGATCTGACGGCCAGCCCCGGTCTCCTGCACTGTGACCCGCTGCCGGCCGCGCCAGCCGGGCCCCAGCCCAGGGAGGGCGGCAGCCTTCCCCTCTCTGTTGAGGAGCCCTATTCTGCCGCCTGCCGCGGTCAAGTGCCTCTGAGCACCGCTTCCCAAGCCCCTCCCGCAGCTGCCGCCACCCCCTGGGGCCAGAGCCCAGGCTAGTGTTCCGGTCGCCTCCGCTCGATCCCGGGATCATTAGCGCGGCGGCTGCCCCAGGCAGCCAGGGCTCTGAGCGCCTGCTTATTGAAAAGGAGAAGATCTCCTAGCAAGAGACAGGGATCACTTTATAATTCTTATTTAGCCCTCTCAGTTATTCTCTCGGTCCTCGTCCTCAGCCATCAGATTCCCCTCCACCAGTTGGGAGGCTTATTTAACGAGTCAGATATGAGCAGGCTCTGATATAAAAATAGAGGCAGGCGCTGGGAGCTGGCACGGTGACTCACTGGGTGGCAGGCGGCGGCGCGCGGCGGACAGCTGCGGGCCTCCCCCCACGTCCCCTCCCCTCCCTACTCCTCCCCTCCCCTCCGCTCCTCCGCCTCTGCCCCATCCCCTCTCCTCTTTCCCAGTGCTTCTTCCTCCTCCTCCTCTTCTTCCCCCCTCCCTACCTTGCTCCTCCCCCTCCCTCCTCTCCCCTCCCCCTCCTCTCCGCCCATTCCCAGCGCCCCGAGCACAGGTCCTCAGAGCTGGCACTGGATAAAGCAGGGCCATTTGAGGCAGGTTCCTCCAAGGCTCATTTACCATTTAAGATTCCCCTGCATTCGTGCCTGAGATAGGAGGAATCGCCAAAATAGCACAAACTCTCATTCTCCTGCGGTCTTCCTGGATCTTCTACGGAGAACCCTCCAGTCTAATGATCCTCCCTGCCAGCTCCAAGGTGGAAGCAGGCTGAGAGGAAGTGGAAAGGCTGTAGTAGCCCAGGCCATCCCCCATCCTAGAGGCCCAGGCCATACCCTCATCTCTGGGCCCAGGCCGTACCCCCATCTCAGGGCCCAGGCCGCACCCCCATCTCAGGGCCCAGGCCGCACCCCCATCCTAGAGGCCCAGGCCATACCCTCATCTCTGGGCCCAGGCCGCACCCCCATCTCTGGGCCCAGGCCACACCCCCATCTCTGGGCCCAGGCCATCCCCCATCTCTGGGCCCAGGCCTGTTCCTCCCTCCCCACCTGCACCTCCTCCCGCAGGCACCAATCTGCCCCGTGTCCCACACCCGCCACAGCTCACTAGCTCCCCTGTCTCCGTGAGCACCCTAATGTGAGTCAGAGACTTGAGAGCGGTCGTGGAGTCTTTCCTCCTGCTCCCGGCGATGCCAGGTTCGCTCTCTGTCTCTCTTCCTCTCTGTCTCAAATGGTTCAATGGGTTTCCATCACTCTTAGATTAAAGAAGAAATAGATCTTCTGCAATGGAGGGTCTGCTCGAGCCGGGTGTGGCTCTTTCTGCGCCCCACCACCCCCAAACCACAGCCACCTATCCTCCGGGGTGGGAGCCCCACCTTCAACCCCAGCCCAGGCAACCCCAGTGGTTCCTTCCCCCTTCACCTGCTGAGTCCCAGTGACCCCCTCATACGGACCTCGCCCTGCTCCTGCTCATCGAACCCCTCTGTGGGCCTCGGCTTCTCCTATGTCGTCAGCATGAGCCAAATTGACTGAGTTACATTGATTCGTGCTATTTAATTAACACGTCTCCCCTCACCCGGATACCGTGAGCCCCCTGAGGACTGAGACCCTGAGCCTTTGGCTCACCACCTTATCTCCTGACAGAGGGCCGGGCACATAGTAGGTGCTCAATAAATGTATGTTGCACGAATCAGCAAATTCATTGCTGACCGGTGGGCAACAGGGGACTCACAGAGATCTGGATCCTTTTGGAAAATGAGCGGAAGAATAGTCAGGACGAGAGGTTGGATGTCTTGACTTCTCAGACTTAGGAGAAGGACAGCCCCCACGCCTGTGTCCTTGGACAACCAGGAAGCTGGGTGGAGGAAAAGGATACTTCCCTGGCTGTGAACCATGACCCTGTATTCTCCCGTGGCCTGGAACAAATCTGTTTGCCTCACAGTGTCCAGATTGCCCTTTGGAAAAAGGACAGCCACTGGGCACAGGGCCGGGGTGAGGGTGCGGCAAGGAGGCGCCCAGGGGACAGGGGAGGATGAGGAAGGGCCTGCAGGGAGCACGGCGCCCACCCTCAGCCCCGGCCAGCATGTGTCTTTCCCCGTGAAGTCCCTTTAGTCTCCGAGAGGCTGAGACCCTGGCTGTCAGATTCCTGGCACTCAGGCAGGCGGGTTCAGCCTCAGTGTCCCTGGCGGTCCGAGCGCAGGTCCTGCCTGGGGCCTGGCTCCGTCCCTGCGGCCCAGCCCTCCACCCGCCTGCTCTGCCCTGCGCTCTGAACGTCTGAGACAGAAAGTAGAGGAAAACCCGGGTTCCAGAGAACCTGCCAGAGATAGATGCGGAGCACACGAGGCACCCCTTTTAAGCATTTACTGAAGAAGTTCAAGTACAATCATGTGATTCTGAACCGCGCCTCTCGGTGCCGAGAGTAGGAGAGATTCTTCGGTAACTACGAGTTGGGGAACAGGAGGGGAGGGGAAATTTTGAGCCCTCTGGCTTAGGAAGGGCTAAGTGTGAGACGGAGCCTCTGCGGAATTTGCAGGGAAGCAGAGCGTTGGAGACCCTCTGCCTTCTCCTAGCTCGCCAGCCTGTCCCGCCCCCGAGGTCATTCACGATAGCCCCTCCTCTCCCTCCCGGTGTGACTGGGGCAGAATCGAACGCCGTCAGAGGAATGAGCGGCCAGCGGCCACGGGCGGCTCTTCCCCCTCCGACTAGAGACGGGGCCGGGACCAGCACGCCGTCTCTGTCTGCCAAGTTCACCCAAGACGGCTCTGCAGCTCACAGCAGAGCAAAGGAGCGAGCGGAGCTCGCTCAGCCTGTGCCTCCTGGGGATCAGGCATGACACAGCGGACCTCTGAGCCCCTGCCCGGCCCAAAGCCCCAAATCTCCTCCGTGTGTCTCAGGAGCCCAGCCTCTGTTCACCAGCCGGCTTGGGAGCGCATCTGCCCAAACTCATCCCCGCTGCGGGAAATACCATCAGGACTATTGGACTACTGAGGCCTCTTCTCTTCTGGTTTGGTTTTTTTTTTTTCCCATTTTTCACTTGACTATTTTTAATAGTAACATAATACACATTTGTTAAAGAAAAATAAAGTTGGAAAAAATATTAAAGTATTAAAAAGGCAGAAAAAAGGGCCGCCTGGGTGGCTCGGTGGGTTGAAGCCTCTGCCTTCGGCTTGGGTCATGATCTCGGGGTCCTGGGATCGAGCCCCGCATGGGGCTCTCTGCTCAGCGGGGAGCCTGCTTCCCCCTCTCTCTCTGTCTGCCTCTCTGCCTACCTGTGATCTCTCTCTCCCTGTCAAATAAATAAATAAAATCTTAAAAAAAAAAGGCAGAAAAAAATCACCTATCAACCCACTTGCAGAAGCTGTTGTGATGACTTTGACCCAGGTCCTTTGTCTCTTTTGCCCTTCATTCTTTTTTTTTTTTTCCATGGTTCAACTGATCCCTGTTGACACATGGCACGTGAGCGTTGGGCCGCGAGGGCTCCAGGCACCTCGGCCTCCCAGCTGGTACCCTGTCAGCCTGGGGAATATTCCAGACCCAGAGCACTTTTAGATCCAGAGAAAAAAACACAACAGCTTTAAAATAAGGCAGCAGAATTGAGGGCAAAATTCCTGAAGCCTGCCTTTGAGATTCATGCTGTTTTTCAGAGGTGCCTAGAGCCAAGCCTGAGAAGAGCCGCGGAGTTCTATTTTTGGGGAATATGGCAGGCTAAATTCTCGGAATCAACACTCCTGTTGCAAACAACTTTTTAAAAAGCCAGATAAAGAATTTTAAAAATCTTAACAGGCACCGAAGAGTTGACAAGATACTATGGAAGGAGTCCGGCCAAGAAGTGCCAGAAGTGCCGCAATTCTCCAGCAGCTCTCGCCCTGAGAGTGTGTTTGTTTCTCTAGCTTACCTGGCACTTGGCATTTAACAGCTTTGTAAAGCTTGGGGCCTTCCTACATGAGGCTGAAGGGCTACCCCACAGGAGAAGAGGGAAGGAGGGAACCAGAAGTAAACCCCACCCTACGCGGACACGCCAGCCTCTGAAAGGTGAGTTGCCTTGACATTGAGCACGCCGAGGCCGTGTTGGCCCCAGGGGCGGATTTCCGAGAAATTGAACACAGCTGAGTCCTCGAGCATCTCTGCGGTCCCGGTTTGTATCACCTGGGAGGACCCCCGAGACCTCAGGTGGTGAATTTTATCATCATTTCAGAATAGCTGTATCCTAGGAGATCCCTGGCAGAAGCAAATTCAGATCCTTTCTGGAGAGAGGCACTTGTATTCGAGGTTTCTGAGTGTTCTGCAAGTGATTCTTCAAGGCCAGTGACCGTGACATTGTCGACAAGGAAACACGTGGAAACAAGGCAGTAGGAATAAGAACCCAAACAACAGGTAACAGAAACTCCAAGACTCCAGGGGCGGCGCCTGGGGGGCTCAGTTGTTGGGCGTCTGCCTTCAGCTCAGGTCATGATCCCGGGGTCCTGGGGTCGAGCCCCCCATCGGGCTCCCTGCTCAGCGGGAAGCCTGCTTCTCCCTCTCCCACTCCCCTTGCTTGTATTTCCTCTCTCACTGTGTCTCTCTCTGCCAGATAAATAAATAAAATCTTAAAAAAAAAACACAAAACTCCAAGACTCCAGTTACTGGGATTATTAGTCTACATTGTTTTAAAAAAAACAAAAAACTTTTGGATGCAGGGGCATCTAAGCATCTGCCTTTCACTCAGGTCATGATCCTGGGATCAAGCCCCGCGTCAGGCTCCCTTCTCCTCGGGGAGCCTGCTTCTCCCTCTCTTTGCCCCTCCCCCTTCCTTGTACTCCCTCCCTCTCTCAGTCTCTCTCAAATAAATAAAATCTTAAAAAAAAAACCAAAACACCCTTGGATGCTTTATTAAGGAAGTAAGAGAAAAGCTAACAAATATCCATTGGGAACAGAAAGTACGCAAACATGACCTTGTTGATTTGGAAAAGAACAAAACAGAATTAGAGGAATTACCCACAATGCAATTCAGATAAATCCCCTAAAATGAAAAGTGTTGGAAGATTTTTAATGTAGAGCATATCTGATATTCTGGGGCACCTGACTGGTTCAGTCAGTAGAGCGCGTGACTCTTTTTTTTTTTTTCTCCCTAAGATTCATTTATTTATTTCAGAGAGAGAGAACGCCAATGCACAGAAGAGAGGGACGCGGAGAGTCTCAAAGAGACTCCGCACTGAGCATGCAGCCTGACACAGGACTCGATCTCATGACCCTGAGATCTCAATCCTGACATCACAGCCCTGAGGTCACAACCCAAACCAAAATCAACAGTCAGCCACTTAACCAACTGCACACCCAGGTGACCTAGCATGTGACTCTTGATCTCAGGGTCATGAGTTTGAGCCCCAGGTTGGGCATGGATATTACTTAAAAAAAAAGTTCTGATGTTCTATTATTGCTTGCAATTTTTTCTTTTGATTAAAATGGACATCAAATGAAACACTGTTTCCTAATCTTAATTGTATGCTCACTGAACTCGATCTTTTTGACACAATTTATATTTATCAAAATATAGGACATTTCCATCACCCCAAAAAGGTCCCAAATGCCACGTCTCAGTCTCTATCCTGCTTCCCAGAGACAACCGCTGTTCTGGTTTTTTCTAATATCGTATAAATGGAATATTACATATATAGGCTTCTGTGTACATTTTTTCACTCAGCATGTTTTTGAGATCCATTCATGTTGTGTATATCTGTAGTTTGTTCCTGTCTATTGCTGGATAGTATTCCATTATATGACTACACACAGCTTATCTATTTTTCTACTGATGGATACCTGAGCTCTTGCCAGTTGTTTCTGGTTTTTTTTTTCTTTCTTTCTTTTTTTAAAAAAGCATGGAGCCCAACATGGGGCTTGAACTCACCACCTTGAGATCAAGGCTTGAGCGGAGTTCAAGAGTCAGAGGCCTAACAGACCGAGCCACCCAGGCACCCTGCTGTTTCCAATTTTTACTATTATGAATAAAGCTGCTATTAGCATACTTGTGCAAGTCCTTTTGTGAATATATGTTTTTAATCTTTGTGGCTAAATTCCTAGCAATAGAATTATCAGGTATTAGAGCAGGTGTATGTTTAGATTTATAAGAAACTTCCAAATGCTTTCCAAAGTGATGGTACCATTTTGCATTCCCACTCAGAGCATGAAAATTTCAGTTTCTCCACAGGCTTGTCAACATCTGGGATTGTCAATCTTTTTAATTTTAGCCGTAATAGTAGGTATATAGTGGCATCTGATTATTTTTTTTATTTCGTCTCTCTCTAATGACTAAAAATATTGAGCACTTTTTCGTGTGCTTACCTTTTCTTAAAATTGGGGTAAAATATACCTACCGTAAACTTTGTTATTCTAACCATCTGTTCTGTGGCATTAAGTTCATTCACTTTCTCATGCAACCGTCACCACCATCCAGCTCCAGAACTCTTTCATCTTCCTCAACCGAAACTCTGTGCCCATTAAATACTAGCTCCCCTTTCCTTCCTCCTCCCAGCCTCTGGCAACCACCCTCTTACTTGCTTCCTCTATGAGCTAGACAACGCTAGGTATATCTTATAAAGGGAATCATATGGTATTTGCCTTTGCGGGACCATTTTATTTCACTTAGCGTAATGTCCTCGAAGTTCATCCATGTTGTAGTGCGTGTCAGAATTTCCTTCCCTTTTAAGGTTGACTAATATTCCATCGTACGCATATCCCATATTTTGTTTATCCAGTCGTGGATTGTTTATCCAGTCAGTGGACGCTTGGGCTGCTTCCATCTTTTGATTATTGTGAATCATGCTGCTTTGAACATGGTTGTGCAAATACCTCTTTGAGTCCCCGCTTATATCTCTTTGGGTATGTGCCCGAAAGTAGTCACGTCTATCTTTAATTTTTTATAGGAATTTCCGTGATATTTTCCACAAAGGCTGCACCATTTTACATGACTGCCAGCAATGCACAAGAATTCCAATTTCTCCACATTCTCACCAACACTTGTTCTGTTTTCTTTGTCTGTTTCTTTTTGACAACGGCCACCCTAACAAGTATGACCATGTGCTTATCTTATTGGCCATTTGCATATCTTCTTCTGTGAAGTGTCTGTTCAAAATATTTTGCCCGTTATACTGCATCTTTATCTGTTTGTTATTGAGTTGCAGGGGCTCTTTATATAGACTGGATCCCAAACCTTTGTCAGGTATGTTTTGCAAATATTTTCTCCCAGTACTAGACTTGACTCTTCATTTTTTTAAATGATGTCCTTTGATGAACAGGTATGTTAATTTTGATGAAGCCCAATTTGTCAATTCTTCAGAACGAAACGAGAGAAAACATAGGACTAGAGGCAGTATTTGAAGAAATAATGGCTGACAGTTTCCTAAACCTGTTGAAAAGACACCAATCCACTATCTTTGAAAAGCTCATGAATTCCAAAGAAGTTAAAAAAAATAAATAAATAAAAAACAAACAAAACAAAACAAAAAACATAATTAGGTTCATTGCAGAGAAACTGCAGAATATCAAAGGTAACAAGAAATCTTAAAAAAAAAAAGGTGGGGAGAGGGAAATACCAGGTTGCCTCAAAGAAATACCAGGCTGCCTATCGAATCTCATCTGCAACAACAGCACTCAGGAGGTAGAGAAATGTCATTTTCAATATGGTAAAAGGAGTAACTGTCAGGCAGGAGATCTATGTTCAGGAAAATATTCTCTCAAGAATGAAGGAGAAATAGACATACATAGACAAAAGCTGAGAGATTGGGACCAACAGATTCTCATGAAAAAAATTCTAGAGTCTGTGTACTCAAGCAGAAAAAAAAAAAAGATCCTACTTGGAAAGGATCCATAAAAAGGAAGAAATGGGAAAGAAAATTGTTAATATATAAGTAAATCTAAACTGTATAAAACAATTATAATATCTTGAGGACGTTAAAGCCACGCCTGATGTATCACAAATGATAATATCTGGGGGTTCAAAAAGATAGAATGGGGGCACCTAGGTGGCTCACTCACCTGGATGTCCAACTCTTGATTTTGGCTGAGATCATGATCTTGGGGTCATGAGATCAAGCCCCACGGCAGGCTCTCCACTGGTTAAATCATAGATTTAACCCAAATATGTCAGTGATTACATCAAACATACATGGACCAAGTGTTTCAATTAAAGGACAAAATTATTCAGCGGGAAAGACTATTCAATCATATGCTGTTTAAAAGAAATACATATAAAATATAAGGACATAAAAAATAAATAAAATATAAGGACATACCAAGGTTGAAAAGAAAAGAATAGAGTCAAGAGTTCCAGGCTCAAGTCTTTGCTCTACCACTTTTCCTAATTTATAAAACTCGGGCAAGTCATTCAATCTTGAAGCCTCACTTTTATCATTTATAAAAGTGGCATAATAGTCTCTATACGGCTACCTTTTAAGCTAAAATCTGTTTATGTATGTGAAAGAGCTTCGTATAGCATAGACACAATATTAACATAAGAGACGCATGACCTATTAAAATGAATTGTTAATGTTAATACAAATGAATTGGTTATAGGGCTTCTTAGGTAGTAGAGTGGGTCAAATTGCTGACCTCTATTTGGGGCTGAAATGGTGAAGTTCTAACACCCAGTACCTCTGAATGGGACTGTATTCAGAGGTGGTGTCTTTAACGAGGTAATTAAGTTGAAACGAAGTCCTTAGGGTGGGCACTGAAAGGAGGAAATTTGGACCCAGACATGGAAAGGGAGAAGACGAAGTGAAGACACAGGGAGAAGATGGCCATCTATAAGCCAAGGAGGGAGGTCTCCAAAGATACCAATCCCCCCACCACCTTGATCTTGAACTTGTAGCCTCCAGAACTGTGAAAAAATTAACTCCTGTTGTTTTAAGCCACCTATTTTGTGGTAATTTGTTACAGCAACCTCAGGATCCTAGTATAGGTGCCATAAAGGAAATCAGTCAGGATGTGGTAGGATGAGGGTCCAAGGGTTATGTAGAGAATCTGCCATTACCAAGGCCAGCTCTGGTGACCGGCAGCTCTGCACAGGGATGAGGTCTAGGAAATGCCAATCCTTATCATACAAAAGGCAATCCTGATACTGTTGATGCATATGAGAACCACCAATGTCATCTCAGCACCTTCCGCCATCTGTCTTTTACTCACTCACATATCGCCCTCAGAAACTTCATTATCGGGAGGAGCCATTAAGAAACCGATAAGAGCGACGCCTGGGTGGCTCAGTCGGTTAAGCTACTGCCTTCGGCTCAGGTCATGATCCCAGGGTCCTGGGATCGAGTCCCACATCGGGCTCCTTGCTCAGTGGGGAGCCTGTTTCTCCCTCTGCCTGCTCTGTCTCCTGCTCCCCCTGCTGTGCTCTCTCTCTCTCTCT
>JAPYYM010004117.1:0-10424 GCA_028534135.1 Potos flavus
TGATCGAGCTATGCAGGCGTCCCTGAAGGCAAGTATTTTTCAAATAGCAGAGCCCCTAAATGGAAGCTAATTTCTTCAGCTGGTGCTCAACTAAGGAAACAGCTAGGTAAAAAACTGCCTGTTTTGAACCAATGAAAAATGGTGCTTGATCTCCAACATTGCACCTTCCTAAGTATTTGCAAGGGTAATAGCATCTATGTTTGTTTTGCGCCTTTCCCACAAACTTTATTACCTAATCCAGTAAGAGACAACTCTACCGTATACAATATAAATGCCCCTTTTTGTAATGCGAGTATTAAAAAGAAAGGAGTAAAGCCATGTTAATCAAGACAGGGTGGTACGGACATAAGAATAAACATATAGAACAATGGAATGGAATTGACCATCCAGAAATAAACCCTCACATTTACGGTCAATTGATTTTCGACCAGGTTATCAAGACAATTCACTGAGGAAAAGAATAGTCTTTTCAACAAATGGTGCCAGACAACTGCATATCCATGTGCAAAAGAATGAAGTCGAAGTCCTTCCTTATACCACACACAAAAATTAACGGGAGTGGATCGAAGACCTAAAGGTAAAAGCTAAAACTATATAGTTCTTAGAAGAAAACCTAGGAACAAATCTTTCTGACCACAATCGGGCAATGCTTTCATAACTGTGACATCGAAAACACAAATGACAAAATAAAAAATAGATAAATTGAAATATATCACAATTTAAAACTTTTGTGCTTCAAAGGACACAATCAGGAAAATGAGAAGACAATCTACAGCATGGAAGAAAATATTTGCAAGTCATGTCAAAGGACTTATATCTAGAATAAAGAACTCTTACAAAATAATATTTGAAAATCCAAACCTAAAATTGCTAAAGAATCTCAACAGACATTTCTCCAAAGAAGATATACAAGTTATCAAGAGATGCTCAGCGTCATTAACTATCAGGGAAACACAAATGAAAAGCACTGAGACACCACTTCATAGCCACGAGGATGGTCATAATTAAAAAGACCAACACTAATTAGCGTTAACAAGGATGTAGGGAAATCAGAACCTTCATACACCACTAGCAAGAATGTAAAATGGTACAGTCACTATGGGAAGAAGTCAGGCAGTTCTTCAAAACAGTAAACACGGTTAATCATATGGTCCAGGAACGGACTCTGAGTAATATCCCCAGGAGACAGAAAATATACGCCCATACAAAAACTTGTACACAACTGCTCACTGCATCATTATTTGTAATACCTAGAAAGTGGAAACAAGCCAAATACCCGTCAACTGGTAAACGGATAAATACAATGTGGTATATCCCACATGATGGAATAGTATTCAGCAACAAAACAGAATGGAGCACTGACTTTTGCTACAACATGGATAAACTTGAAAATATTATGCTGAGTGAAAGAAACCAGTAGTCACAAAAGACCACACACTGTAGGATTCCATTTGTATGAGATGTCCAGAATAGGCAAATCCACAGAGACAGACAGTAAACTGGTGGTTGCCAGGGGCTGCAGGGACAGGGTAACGAGAAGTGACTGCCAAAGGTTTCTTTCTGGTGATGAAGATATTCTGGAATTAGTGGTAATAGCTTCACAAGTTTGCACACACACTGAAAACCACTGAACTGTGCTCTTTAAAAGGGTGAATGTTAGGGGCGCCTGCGTGGCTCAGTCAGTTAAGTGTCTGACTCTTGGTTTTGACTCAGGTCATGATCTCAGGGTCATGAGATTGAACCCCTTGTTGGGCCCCAAGCTGGGTGTAGAGCCTGCTTAAGATTCTCTCTCCCTCTGCCCCTCCACCCTCCTCGTGCTCTCTCTCTCTCTCTCCTCTCCCCACCAAATTAAAATAAATAAATAAAAGGGTGAATGTTATGATATGTGAATCAAATCTTTAAAAGATTTTTTTTAAGGGATTAAAGTAGAAATTACATGATGGAACATGAGCTAATTTTCTTTTCTGCTCTTGCTTGTTACCAGACATGAAGCAACACTGATATTAAAGCAAAAAAGTTTTCATTTCCATAAACTATCTTTCATTACTGTCAACAACTTCAAATGAATTACCTTCAGGTTAAAAACTATGAGGGAATACGACTGTGCTATGCTATCAAATATAATGTATCCACTCATTTACTCAGAGTTTAGACGAACACCTTTAAGGTACACAAGATAGAAAGCATTAAGTAAAAATAATTTATGAGAGTGAAAGTACAAACAGAAGCATAAGTTATGTTTCTTATACTATGTTCCTTCATCAGAGTTCATACTTTTTTTTTTTTAAGATTTTATTTATTTATTTGAGAGAGAGAGAACGAACAGGGGGAAGGAGCAGAGGCAGGGGGAGAAATAGACTCCTTGCTGAGCCCACTGTGGGACTTGATCCCAGGATTCCGGAATCATGACCCAGGCCAAAGCCACCCGGGAGTCCCCAGAGGTCATACTTTATCTGGACCTAATATATCCTAATTCTGAAACTCTTTTTTTTTAAGACTTTATTTATTTATTTGACAGAGAGAGACCGCGAGAGAGGGAACACAAGCAGGAGGAGTGGGAGAGGGAGAAGCAGGCTTCCCGCCGAGCAGGGAGCCCAATGCGGGGCTCGATCCCAGGACCCTGGATCATGACCTGAGCTGAAGGCAGATGCTTAAGGACCGAGCCATCCAGGCACCCCCTAATTCTCAAACTTTTTTAAGAATTAAAGAAATAAATAAATGCAACCTGCACTAAGAATAATTGTTACAGTCTCAACATATTAAGGTAGAGGAAAACAACTTAGATCATCTATTGACAAGGTAAATACAATTTTAGACAGAGGAGCAAAGATAAATACAAGATGACTAATCTGTCATTATTGTTCCTAAGGAAGCTCTGGTATTAGTCTGCCCGTGAAGCAAGAAAGTGTCCGTCCGAAAAGACACTGGCTCCTGTGGGCACACAGCACGGTTATCAGTATCTTCCTGCAAGGAATCAAGTTCTTCTTCTTCTGGTTACCCTAAGTTTATCCTAGTGCAAAAATTTTAGGACAATACAAGTCTTACCAAAAGAAGTAACCTATTTGATTCTTAGAAGCTGTCTGTTCAAATAGGGCTATCACACCAGCAATTTGAATTCAGATAATATTATGAAAGGACCCAACTTTAAAGCCTTACAAGGTCTTTTTACAAGGTAATAATTGTCACACAGGCCGTGCCAGACACAGCACACCACTTCTGTTAGCAGGGCGTCTGCAGAGCAGCTGCCAAGCAAAGAAGACAGTTCTCTTCTTCTCAAGAACCTAAAGGTGTACACACACACACACACACACACACACACACACACACACACACACACGGCTGCTTCCCTCAGGATCTACTCAGCAAGCTCTGCTCTGCAACACGGCTGGAAATGTCTGCAGGAGAGGTATGAAGGACTAGAAGCTAAGCAGCACCCAGACGGTGCCCTGGGAATCCTGCTAGAGTATTGCAAAGAGGAAGAGAGTAGGGTGGCTAGGCAGGTCGGGAAAGTATTCACAGGTGTTGTTCGAGCCGTGAAAATGGGCAAGGAACTGGAGAGGCAGCAAGGAAGTGGAAGGGACTGCAGGCAAAGCGGAAAGGATTGAAGGCATTGAATCGAGAGGGAAGGACACGTGCACAGAGGGGAGGGAAGCGACTGGACGCACGGAGTCAGGGTGAGGAGAGAGTGGTGGCTGTGGAGTTGGGACAGAAATGGAGTTATAACCAGAAAGCAGAGGGCCTTGGATGCCAAGCCAAGAACTCTTCGCTAATTTTTGCTCTCTGTGTAGATTAAGGGAGTCACTGTCAGTTCCTAAACATCTGAATCTCAATTTCCTTATCTGCAAAATGAAAGTTTAGGATTAAAAAATAGCTATTAACTAATAATAGTTTCATAAGTTGCTTACCCATTCTATGCCAAGCCGTATGCTGAGCTCGTACACACGACATTTATTAAGCCCCTTAGAGTTTCAAACTGCTATGACTACTTGAAAGACTATGTGTCTAATCAATTCTAATTCGTCCTTTGATCAGGTACATTCTTTTGGAGTAGGAGGAGAGAAGGACCAAAGACACAGCTTCTCTACTGCTCCAGCAGTATTATTCTGGCAATTCCCTACTCAAGCTCCTTCTCAAGCAGGATAAAGGGTCCTCCCTCTCCTTTCTTCCTCCCATAATATAAAATTTCCCTGGTGGAAGATATCTGAGGTTAGTACAGCATAAAAGCTTAGTGAGCACCTTAAAAGTAGGAGGTCTCTAATGCAATTCATCATTTTCCCCCTTGGTACTAAGAAAGGAAGAGTCAGAGCTTCCCCCCAGACTTCTGCCTGAATGACCTCACCAGCTAGTCTTCCTAAATCCTCTTCACCTGCCCAACCTCTAAACATAGACGTGCCCTGGGGCTCAGTCCAAGGACCTACTCTCTCGAGACACTTTCTCCCTGGGGGTCTCATCTATTCTCATTGCTTTATATATATATTTTTTAAGATTTTATTTTTAAGTCATCTCCATACCTAATGTGGGTCTCGAACTCACAATCCTGAGATCAAGAGTCGCAGGATCCACCAAGACAACCAGGCGCCCCTACCTACTCTCAATGCTTTAAAAATCAGCTCTATACTAAAGACTAGCAATTTTATATCTCCAGCCCAGATCTTTTTCCTGAAATTCAAACTCATTTGCCCATCAACATCGCCACACTGATGTCTAACAGGCATCTATCTTAGTTTCCTAAGGCTGCCCTAACAAATTTCCATAAACTTGGTGGTTTTAAACAACAGGAACTCATTCTCTCACAGCTCTGGAGGCCAGAAGTGTGAAATCAAGATGTCAGCTGCACCATGTTTCCTCCAAAGGCTCTAGGGGAGGATCTTTCTTGGCCTCTTCCAGCTTCTCACCACGACATTCCTTGGCATGTGGCGGCACAACTCTAATCTCTACCTGCATCTTCATGTGGCCTTCTCCCTTGTGACTCTCTGCGTCCTCTCCCTCCAAAACATATCAGGAACCTAACACTTCTCCATCACTATCCCTCCAGTCCAAGCTAAGAATAACCTTCTAAATGGATTCTGTGAGGACACCCTTACTCCCCTAAAGTCATGTCACTCTGCTGTAAGTATTATTATGCAGTACCTACCAAATGTCAACACAGCAGGCACTCAAAACAATGTCTGTTAAAAGAACTGAGATCTTATGGGAGCTGAGATACCCGAGAAGAGGCTGAAAGGCAAGAAGACTATGGTCAGAGAGGGGAGCTCCAGACTGTAGGGTTTAGAGCAAGAAGTCCATAGCATGCCGGTAGGTAGAGAGAGGAGTCCTACGAGTTCATAGCTCCATCCTGAATCCTGACTACCTAAATATATTGTTTCTACCCTGTACATGGTGCAGAGATATTTCGAGATCTTCATGAACTAAGATCTGCTAAAGTCAGGGTCCAGAAGTTTCAATCTACTGCGAATGGGAAAGTCCTTATTTATTTCTTCTCTTGTTGCAAGTATGGTGGGTGGTATGGAATTTATATTAAACTGTTCTTAGCTCTGAGACAGATGCTAACACATTTGTTGTGGCTGAAGGAAGGAGTCCAAAAAATACTGCAAGACTCAATAACCTGAGGCTAGGTACAGAAATGGCTCACTGTCTTATAATGAAACATCACTCCGCGCAATAAAACTCTGAAATATCCTCTGAAGAAATACTTGTTTCCTTATTACTTTTTCGAAGATACTGGCTCTCTAACCAATCAAATACAAATACTAAATTTTGAGAAACTATTTATAAATAAGATTGCACAAAAACAAAGTCAGGGGTGCCTGGGAGGCTCTGTCGGTTAAGTGGCCGATTCTTGGTTTCCACTCAGGTCATGATCTCAGGGTCTTGAGACAGAGCCCCATGTCAGGCTCTGGGCTCAGTGGGGAGTCTTCTTCTCTCCCTCTCCTTGTGCCCCTCCCCCTGCTTCTGTCCCTCTAAAATAAATACAGAAATCTTAAGAAAAAATTTTAGTCATATGTATATGTATACATACACATTTATACATATAAAAATTTGGTATAAATTTATTCCAGCAAAACAGCTTTATGATGTCATTATTTCACTACCTAAAAATGAAGATTTTGTTTTTGTTTTTGTTTTAAATGAGATCAAATGTATTTAATGGGTTCAAGATATATAAACCATTCATAAAAATGAAGATTTGACTGCATCTGAGAACAATTCTTGTTCTCTTATAACAAGTCAAAATTGCCAAAAAAATATCCATACTTGTTGAATCTATTTTTGTAATAGAGGCAACATGAAATTTATCCATTCTTAAGAACTGAGATGGAACTCTGGGAGTGGAAAGAAGATGTGATTAATAGTTCCTGCTTTGATGGCAACCTATTTGTGAATGCTAACTGTACAGCAGACCACACTTGGAGTTGATCGGGTGCACAAAAAGTGGGCTCTTATATGCACTCATCTTATCAATTAAAAAAAGAACTACAGAGGTTAGGTTTCCATCTCCCATCTTTGCACCTCTACAGAGAAACGTCAGGAACCACAGCTATTTCAAAACTTCTTAATGACCTTCACTCTCCTTGAGAATTTGTTCTGTTTTCTTTTGGTTTTACTTACTAAAATTAAGAGACGAAGTATCATGTGCTGAAAACTTATGCTATCTCCTCATCCTATTTCTCCATCTATCACATTGTAAAGACAATTTCCTGAAAATATGTGCTGCACGTTTTTTGCTCACTTACTCCGTTTCACATAATCACTGCAGTGATTTTGTGAAATCACACAGTCTTTGCCAGACTCTAAGAGCCAATAAGTGTACATTCATGTTTTCTTCCCATTATCCTAACTCTGGGTTTGGGTAAAGTAGTAATGGCAATTTTCTTTATTATAACAATGAAAACTATAAGCACACTACTGCAGCTTCGATTTATAAACAATGACAATTCAGGTCAAAAGGGCAAGTTTCTTGAGAAAGTTGATACAGCAGTTGCAAAAAGAAGACTTAAGAAAAACATCTTGTAGATGGAACTATATATAGTACATAACCCTGTCCCCAAAAGAAATAACCAGAAGGAAAGCTTATCTGGCTACTGACTGAACTAGTGGGTGGTTTTTCTCTCACCAACATCAGCTATGGGCATACCAGGACAAATGTACAATTAGTAAAATGTACAGCTAACACAGAAGAAGGTATGATGGGGAAAAGGATGAATCCCACAGGTAAAATATTAGCGCTGAATCAAAGTAGATAGAGATATGGAACAAAATGAGAAGTATTAGGGTTATTAGCAAAGTTTTGGGAAACAACACGGAGAAAAAATACTTGAATTACCTTACTCAACTCCTGTCTATGTCAGATGGCTGGATTGTAAGCAGGCCTACATTCCTCAGGACTCACTCCTGGCTTTGCCCACTGGCTTCCCAGAAGAAGCACTTGTAAACTCTAAGGGAACATGAATCCAGACTGTGACTCAAAGACTTTGGTCATCTTGTCTTCTCCTGGGAGTCTTCATTGAACAGTGGCAATATTACCATCTACTTGTATAGCTAGGCTTGTGCTTGCTGCTTGTTTTTTATAATAATCCCTTTTCCCCTTAATGTATAACTGTTACAGCTAAGAAAACATGTGAACACTATCAAGAAAGTGAAAAGACAACTCAAAGAATGAGAGAAAACATTTGCAAATCCTGGATCTGATATGTGATTAATATCTAGAATACATAAAGATTTCCTACAACTTGACACCAAGAAAAGCAAACGACCCAATTCAAAATTGGGCAAAGGGGAGAGGATTCCGGGAGGATGGCAAAGTAGGAAGGATCGGGAATCTGTTTCCCCACCTAGAAAACAACTCACTGGCAGAATCTGTCTCATGCAATTATTTTGCAACTCTGGAGTCTGTTGAAGGCTTGCAACTTCCAGGGGTAAATCTGAACTATAAAATATAGTTAAATTTGGTAAGTTTTAGATCTTAGCACAGTAGCAGCTACCCATCCTCCACCCCCAGCCAGTGAGTGGCAAGCAACTGTGCTTGCATGTGTTCCCAGAGCAGCTTACACAACTGGGAGCTAGGGTCGGCAAAAAAAGCCTCTTTCCAACAAATATTGGGATCTGTGCTCTGATTGATGACCACTGCTTCTGACCACATAAGTGCAGACAAAGAGGCTGGCAGCCACTGTTGTTACACTTCCCCCTAGTACTACAAGCCTTTCCCCCTCGGCTGAAGTGACTTCCAGGGGATTTAAAGGGCCAGTGTCTCCACCCCTCCCCAACTTCACTTTTCACTTTTTCCCCTTCTCAAGGAGCTAGACATTAAAGACTAAGACATTCAAAAACAACTGTGAGTTACTCCACACAGTCCCAAGGCAGCAGCTCTTTCTGACCATAGGCCGTGTCCCTATGCTTTAATAAAATCACCATTTTGAGGCGCCTGGGTGGCTCAGTCAGGGTCCTGGGACTGAGCCCCACAAGCCCCCCATTGGGCTCCCCGCTCAGCGGGAAGCCTGCTTCTCCCTCTCCCACTCCCCCTGCTTGTGTTTCCTCTCTTGCTGTGTCTCTCTCTGTCAAATAAATAAAATCTTTAAAATAAAATAAAATAAAATCACCATTTTGCACCAAGAAGAAAGCAAAACAACACATACACAGGGAAAATTAGAAAATGATCATACATGCCCAGGGAAAGCCTCAGAAAAGACCTTCAAGCTAATCCTCAGCACAGACACAGCCTACAACAATCGAAAAAACAAAAACAATAATAAAAAAGAGCAAACCCTAGGTAAAGGGGATAATCTGATTTCCAGCACGTTAGATCAAAATGTCCAGTGTTCAACCAACCAAACAAAATCACAAGTCATACAAAGGAACAGAAAAGCATGACACATTCAAGGAAAAAAACAAATCAACAGAAACCATCCCTGAAAAAACACCTAATGGCAGATATATTAGACAAAGTCGGTAAAGCAAGTGTCTTAAAGATGCTATAAGAACTAAAGGGAGATGTGGAAAGAGTCAAGAAAATGATGTGTTAACAAAATGGAAATATTAAAGAGAGAGAAAATCTAAAAAGAAGCAAAACAAATTCTAAGCTAAAAAGTACAACATGAAAACGTCACTAAGGTGTATTCAAAGGCAGTTATGAGGAAGCAGAAGAAAGAATCAGTGTATTTGAAGATAGGACAATGGAAATTATTGTCACTGAGAACAGAAAAAAAGAGAGCTGAAAGGAAAGTAAACAGAGCTTAAGGAATGTGTGTGTGTGTGTGTGTGTGTGTGTGTGTGTGTGTGTGTGTGTGAGTGACCATGGAACAGATGAACATATGCATCACGTGAGCCCCAGAAGGAGGAGACAGAAATGAGCAGAAAGGGACGCCTGGGTGGCTCAGTACCGGGCATCTGCCTTCGGCTCAGGTCATGATCCCATGGTGCTGGGATCGAGCCCGCCCTCCTCAGCGGGAAGCCTGCTTCTCCTTTTCCCACTCCCCCTGCTTGTGTTCCCTCTCTCATTGTTTCTCTCTCTGTCAAATAAATAAATAAAATCTTAAGGGGGGGGAGGAAATGAGCAGAACAAATATTTGAATAATGGCTTAAACTTCCCAAATTTGATAAAAGACATGAATATAAACACTCAAGAATTTCAATGAACTCCAAAAACTTTGAATACTCAAAGAGACCCGTACCAAGACATATTATAATGAAACTTTCAAAAGACAAAGAGAAAGAGAAAATATTTAAAACAGCGAGATACAAGGGAATCTCAATAAGAAAACCAGATATCTAGGGGTGCTTGGATGGCTCAGTCATTAAGCATCTGCCTTCAGCTGGGGTCATGATCCCAGAGTCCTGAGATCGAGCTTTGCATCGGGCTTCCTGCTCACTGGGAAACCTGCTTCTCTCTCTCCCACTCCCCCTGCTTGTGTTCCCTCTCTCTCTGTGTCTCTCTCTGTCAAATAAATAAATAAAATCTTGAAAGAAAGAAAGAGAGACAGAGAGAGAGAAAGAAAGAAAGAAAGAAAGAAAGAAAGAAAGAAAGAAAGAAAGAAAGAAAGAAAGAAAGAAAAAAGGAAAAGAAAACCAGATATCTCACCAGAAACTTTGGAGGCAAGACAGTGGACTAATATATTCAAAGTGCTAAAAGAAAAAAAAATGTCAACTAAGAATCCTATATCTGGCAAATCTGTCCTTCAAAGGTGAAGGAGAAATTAAGACATTTCCAGATGAAAAAAAGTTGAAGGGGTTTGTGAGCACTAGACCTGGCCTGCAAGAAATGCTCAAGGTGAAACGAAAAGACACGCCACAGTAACTCAAAGCTGTATGGAAAAATAAAGATCTCAATAAAAATTAATATATGGGCAATTATAAAAGCTAGTATTATAGTAACAATGACTTATATCTGCATTCTTTGTTTTCCACATGATTTAAGAGACTAATACATT
>JAPYYM010004118.1:0-10423 GCA_028534135.1 Potos flavus
TTTAATGTCAGCTTGCGGAAGAGTTCAGCGGAAAGAGACAACGAGGTTCTGGATGCAGGGCTGTTTCTTCAAGGAAGGGCAGTGAACCTTCATAGGAATGAATGATTCCTATAACCCTACCAGCTACGTGAGAGCAGGGACTGAGCGTTTCGTCTCTGAGTCCCTGAAGCCAGCATAGGGGCTGGCACATAGTAGACACTCATGAAACACGTTGAACTAGCAGAATCAATCAGTTAGAACTTCTGGCTATGTATATCAAACCTTATATGCTGATGAGAGCAAATACACTTTCTTCTCGGGCACACTTGAAACACCCACGAAAACGGGTCATTTATTGAGTCACAGAGAAGACATCGGTAAGTCCCTCAAAGCAAAAATATTACTAACAACACTCTCTGATCACCGTGTAATAAAATTAGGAATTAGAACAAAATCAAAAAACAGAAAGGCCTTTTCATCTAAAATTTTAAAACTCTCTTACTAGTTATCAGTTCCTGCATTAAAAAGTTACCCCAAAAGTTACTTGGCAGGTGCAAACAAAGGGTATTTAATACCTCACCATCTACGTGTTCTCTAGCTCTGTCTGCAGAGGGCCTAGAAATGACATCCCCGTATCGATAATGACACTTGGAAACCAGATTGTGGCTTCTAAATACCATTCTCCATTCAATGGAGCCATAGCTCCTTCCTTTCTTTCTTCCTTTTTTTTTTTTTTTTGCCATCAAAGCTTTTATTTTTTTAAATTTTTTAAGATGCACAATGTGATAATGGAACACATATATTCATTGGGCGATAGTTCCCCCAACCAAGGTAATTAAACGTCTGTCACCTCACATAGTTACTTTTTTGGTGGCGAGAGTAATCAGGATCTACTCTCTTTTCAAATTTCAAGGGTACAGAACATCATTATGAACTGTAGACTCCATGCTGTACGTTAGAGCCCGGAACTTACCCATCTTACAACTGGAAATTCGTGCCCCCTTGTCCACATCTCCCCGTTTCCCCGGCAAACACTGCCTTGCCCTCCCGCTCTGTAAGCGAGATTAAACAGGATTTGTCTCTCTGTGTCTGGCTTAGTTCGCTTCCCATAATGTTCTCCAGGGCTGGGCTGGAAAAGTGCGAGATGACAGCTTGCGATACCAGCAAGCAAGGAAATGCACAAAACTGATGGAGCACACAGAGGGCACAGATGCTGACTTGAAGAGGTTCCCAGGGGTCAAATCTAAGACCATTCGAATAAGATAAATAATGACTGTAATGGATTGTAGTCTGTAGGATAAAATGCGTGTCCATGAGCCAATACCAATACGAATAAAACACAAAGGAAGGAAAGAAAAGAAAGAAGGATGATAGAATTCCAACCAATAAAAAGAGAGGAATGATGGAAAGAGAAAAATCACCATTTGGCAAACACCATAGTAATAATCTTTCAGTCAACAATCATCAATGGATGCCAAAATTAGGATAAGAAGCAGGATATTTACATAGTCCCAAAGTATCCTCCTGCAGGATACACACATTAAGCACCAAGGAACAAATAACAATGTTCCATCAAAGAAACCTGGTAGGTGGCACAGCATCAAGCCATCGAAGTCAACCTCAGCAAGTGATGGGACACCTCAACGTCACGCGGCTTCCGGCAGGAAGCACTCAGGGGACACGGTACCCCTTCCCTGCTGTTCTTTCCAAAAATACACAACCTGAATTAATCATGCAACATCAGAGAAACCGGAATCAAGGCACATTCCCCTAACTCACCAGCATCCTTCATCAGCGACAAAGACACATTGACAGGAACAAAGGAGGCATGACAACGGGAGGCAGTGTGTGACTCTGGATTGGATCCTGGGCCACCAGAGACGTTAATAAACACTTGGGAAAATATGAATAAGGGCTCCAGCTTAAATAATAACACCGCATCGACATCAACTACCTGGTTTTCATCGTCGTACCGTGGATGTGTACCATGTTCCCATTTGGGAAATCTGGCTGAAAGGTGCATGGAAATATTTTGTGCTATTTTTTTTTTTCTGCAGTGTTTTGTAAGCCTGGAATTGTTCCAAATGAAAAGGTTTTTAAAACTTAAAAAGAAACCTCCCCAGAAGAGATCGGAAGTGTGGAATATTCGAACTTAGGTTGTTTGCTACTCAGGGTTACAATTGAATGCTCCCAAAACTTAACTAAAATGCCCTACCCACCAGTTGCTGCCCCAGTGGTCCCTCGGGAAACCAGGTCTGGTCTGACCGACGGGCATGGGCGTGAGACGGACAGTCGGGGGCAGGAAAAATTGTAGGATTTTGAAGAATTCCAGGAGATCTGAGGGCATGGCATTGGGTTCCCACCACACTTGGGATGGAGACCGGGTCCCCCGTTTTTATCAGCAAAGGACAGAGTGGCCCCAGGGGCGAATAAAGTTGGCAGACTCAGGTGGCAAAGCTCCGTAACACAAGGGACGGGTCGGCGAAGGCAGGCGGGGAGAAGTCTGGCCCGGCTGTGCCCGTCGCCGTGACCAGGGCCCGAGCAGGGCTGATTCGGGCAGGACTTCCCGCCGAGCTGGAGAAGCCCCTCACCCAGCTGTGCGGAGCCCCTACTAGGGGTCACCCGCTGGAAAACAGAGAGGGAGGCGGGAACCTGGCAGGGGACGGGTCCTAAACCAGGAGGGAGAAGTCGCTGTCCCAGGATTCGGAACAGGGAGGGGTCCTGCAGGGCGGGCGCTCAGAGAAGGAGACAAACCAGGAAGGAAGCAGCGTTGAAGAAAATACTCCCCGGGCTGGACGGAAGGAGGAAGGCGGTCACTTCAGGCTCCAGAGGGAAGACACATACACATGCACGGACACACGTGTGCACACACACGCGTGAGCACATGTACACACACGAGCACAAACACGCGGGTGAGTGCATGCACACGCATGAGCACACGTGCACATGTGCGGACTGCACACACGAGCATGCGCACAGGCACACGCACACATGCGCACGTGTGAGTGCACAGTCATGCACATACACAGATGAGGACATGCACACGCGAGTGTACGCACACAGACAGGTGAGCGCTGCACGCATGCACACACGTGAGTGCACACATGCGTGTGCACACGCAGACACGCCCCTGGAAATGCCATGTGTGCGTCCCCTTCCCTGTCTGTCCCTGTCTCCTCCACCCAGGTGTTCTTCCGACTCGTCTGCCAGTGAGGTATTTCAGGAACCTGTGAAATGGAGTTCTTCCAGCCAAGACTCTCCCTGACATCAGATCCGGAGCAGCCGTGCCTCCCTCCAGAAGGTCCGCGGGGAGAGGGGCAGCCAAGGATCATCACCAAGCCCACGAATGCCCGCCGCGGAGCCGAGGCCCCCGGGCGCACAGGAAGCCCTCCTCCCAGCCTCTGAGCCGCCGGGCCCGGTTCTGGGTGCGAGGGCTGCGGGTCCCATCCTGGGGACCGGGGTCGGGGAGAACACAGAAAAGGCAGCGGGCTTGGCTGAGGGTCCCTGTAGGACGAAGCTAAAGTCCCAGAAGCAAGGGACCAGGGCCCTGACTCCGCACCCTGCCGGGTGTCCCTGCGACCTCTGTCGTCAGCTTCCCCCAGATGACCGAGAACCAGGGACAGGAGCCGGGACCTCCCAGGGGCCGCCCAGCAGGAAAGCCCAGGGAAGAGAAGCAGGCACACAGACAGAGACAGAGAGACAGACAGAGACAGAGAGACAGAGAGACAGACAGGAGAGACACAGAGACAGAGACAGAGAGACACAGACAGAGACAGGGAGAGACAGACAGAGAGAGACAGAGAGGAGAGACACAGAGACAGAGACAGAGAGACACAGAGACAGGGAGAGACAGACAGAGAGACAGAGAGAGACGGAGAGGAGAGACACAGAGACAGACAGACAGAGATAAAGAGGGGAGATACAGAGAGAGACAGAGGTAAAGAGGAGAGACAGAGACAGAGAGAGGAGTCAGGCAGAGTGAGAGACGTGGCTAGAGACTAAGGGGGCGCAGGGGAGGGGGCAGGGACAGACGAAGAGGGAGGGAGGGGCCAGGAGGGAGGGGACACGACGGGACTGGGCCTTGGTGGGGGGAAGAACCGGGAGGAAGTGGACGCAGGGACAGGGACAAAGGTCGTGGAGCGAAATGCAGGGGTGAGGAGTGGAGACACTCTTTGCAAGGGGGTGAGCGTGGGCCGGATGGGCTGCAGTTTCTGCGGGGCCCACGAGTGCTTGGAGCAGGAAGACAGACGGTTAGAAACACAGATGGGGGGGGGAGGAGAGAGAGGGGAGGCGGGAAGGGAGGAAGCGGAGAGGGAGAGGGGACCGCAGCCCTGACTCTGCGCAGGGAGCAGCGGAAGGGGACGGCGCACTCGTCTGCAGGGTCCCCGGGACCCAAGACGCCCTGGTCTGCAGGGAGCGCTTCTCAGCCTCGACAAAGGACAGGCGGTGTGTCCCGAGACCGTGGGGCCCCCCGGCTGGGTCTGGGGGGTCTGCCGAGCTGAGCCGCCCCCCCGCCCGGGACGGCAGAGCGCGGAGTTGCCTTCGCTCCCTGACTGCCTTCTTGAGCCCGCTCTTCCCCCACACGGTTCTGTCTCGCACTTATTATTTTTAAGTGAAAATGTATTAAAATTAATTTTATTTTGAGAATTATCTGAGAATATCACAGCCCCTCTTGGGAAGGAACATCAGCGGTCTCCTAGGGGAGCCGCCGCCGGGGCCGGGAACCCTTCTGAGGCAGACGGGCGCCATCTGCCAGCTTCCGAGCCGCCGCTGCTGCTGGCGGTGAGCGGCGGAGCCCCCGGGGGGCAGGAGGGCGCTCCGAGACGCGACGAGATCTCGCCAGAGACGGGAGCCCGCCGGTGGCTGCGGCGGCTTCGCCCGTGGGCCACCGCCCCCGCGGCCCCCACGGTCAGGCAGAGCTGGTCCTCAAGGTCAAGCATGGTCACAAGCACCCCTAAAGGGCGCCTGGGTGGCTCAGTCAGCTAAGCATCTGCCTTCAGCTCAGGTCATGATCCCGGGGTCCTGGGGTCAGTGTCCAGCGGGGAACCTGCTTCTCCCTCTGTCTGCCGCTCCCTCTGCTCGTGCTCTCTCTCTTCAATCTCTCAAATAAATAAATAAAAATCCTTAAAAAAAAAATCCCATCCAGCCCAACCCCCACCGCCTCCCCATCCATCAAGCAGGTGCCCGGGCTTGCCTCCAGGTCAGGCTCACACCCCCACCGGGGACCCCCCCAAACGATGCCTCCCCCAGGTCCCTGCCCCACCTCTGCCGCAGGTCTCCCAGAATTTCTGCGGTTTTATGCCGTCCAATATACCCAACCCAGGCACTGCCAGCCCCAGAATTCAAGGAGCACCCCGTCCCTGTCTCGGCCCCGGGGTCCCACACTATGGCAGGGACGCTCCACGGTGGTCCAGGCCGAACGCAGACAGGTTCAAGGACAGACCAGCTGACGCATCAGATCCGCCCCAGGACGGACGGCCATCGCCAACGCCCGGCTCCCGCGCCCGTCATCAGCATCGACGCCAGAGGCGGACGCCCGCCTCCCTTCCACGGATCAGGAAGCGGAATCTTGAGCCCCACCTTCTGTGACCCCCGTGACCCAAAGCAACCCTGACAAGGGGAGAAAGTCACGAAGGGGGGGTCATGAGTTCTCACGAGGAGAAGTCTCTGTTCAGAAACATCCTCCGGGGGCGTTCGGTTTTGAAAAGGAGGCCCCGTGTGCGTGGCCCCGGAAAGTCTGCGGGGCTGGAAATGTGGCCGGACGGCCCTGCGTGAACGCGTCCGGAGCACGAGGGCCCGGAGGGCGGAGCAGAGAGAAGGGGGAAGGAGCCTGGAGCCCAGCGGCTCGGGAACGCCAGTGGAAATCACTCGTATCCGGGAATAACCCGGGACCTCATGCCCAGGGATTCCCGACACCCCATATCCCGTTATGCTCTGTGCTGCCTGAGAAAGGAGCTTCTCCCATGGTCCCAAGCCTTTGGGGTATCGCTCCCACACAGCCCTGACCCTCTCCTATTCCAGGGGACTGGAGAGGCCGGGGAAGTGAAGTGATCCCTGGAGAGACCAGAGGGCGGAGCAAAGGGATGGACATTCAGGGATGCTGTGGCACGATCGAGAACTCCACAAGGCAGGGGCTGGAACGCGCACCCAGGGGTCCTCGACGTAGGGGGCGAGATGCTGAGTCTCCCGCTGCACACGGGACGACCTTCTGGTCTCAAGACGGTAGCTCAGGCTGCAGACCTTCCTCCACCCCAAGCCGGGACAAGGATGCAGAGGTTATCAAAGTAGCTATGCGAGCGAGGGGACAGGGAGCTTTTGGGAACTCTGCTTCTCGCTCCATTTCCCTAGGAACCTAAAACTGCTCTTTCAAAAAATTTAAATAGTAATAAATTACAAAATAAACCTAAGCACGTGCGTCCAGAGGCACGCTTGGAAACTGAGCAGGGGTTTCTGAGATCGGGGAGCTCCAGAGGCACAGAGGGCTTTCTCCGAGAAGGAAAGAAGCACACGGGATCTTCATCTCCACATTGCAGAGGGAACCAGACGCTGGTGTGCACGGGGCAGACAGAGAGACCACGATGCACGGAGGGGGCGTGGAGAAGTGGTCTCCGGTCAGGCTTTCGGGACACACCACACGCAGCCTGGGAGGAAGCTGCCCACGGGCAGCCTCCGGATGGTGCAGAAATTAAGTACAGTTCATTAAAACACAATATTTAGGTGTAATAATTGTTAGGAGCAGCTTTGAATAATTAAAGATGCATTTAATTTACCATATTGCTCTGCTGTGAATACTGAGAGTGATACAATAGCGGTTTTTAAAGTAGGATAAATATTGATTAATACATTTTCGATATGGAAGTTTTCTGCTACCAGGCACGTGGCTTAATTCCCTGGGCACAGAGCCTGGCTCACGCGCGCCGATGTTCGGTGACTGAGTCTGTCTCAAGCTCCTCCGAGCTCTGCGGGATTTTATACTCATCCCGGGATTTTATATTCATCAGTTTCTACTCACCAACCCCAGATTCTGATTCCTCCCTTCCTTTCAAGGCAGATCCCAGAAGTTCCTAGAATCTGTACTATTTCCACAGAATTTTGAAATACCAGCTTCATAGCAATAGTATTGATAATCATCTTGAACACAAAAGAGGTATTAGACTTTTTAAAATAAATATTCATGTTTTCCCGGGATGCGAACAACTCTGTAAAATGACAACTCTACCTTTGGATTCAGGAGTGATGGGTTGGTCCTGGGTCCAACTTCACTGATCAATGGCTCTGGGTTGTGCTCAGTGAAGGGCAGTTTTCTGGCACCCTAAGAAATTCCCATGTTGACATAACAGCGTAGGTGATAAGGGTAAACAGAACCTAAAGGAAAAGAAAAACAAGCCAGTGACATGTATGACTTAATAATTAGTGAAGAGGGGTGAACGAGGTAAAATTTGGAAGAAGTCTCGCAGAAAGAGTCCCAGGCTCAGAGTCGGGGGAGCCAAGAACTCAGCGGTAACCTTGAATGTGAGCTCTTAAATGCCACGCACTTTGGCGCTTTCACATACGTTAAATTAGTTCATATTTCTTTACCCCCTGTCTCTGCTTTCCCTCCACAGCGTTACACATTGTGGTATAATTACATGGCGATGCATCGTAACACAAATTGCAAGATAAATTATACAACGTAACACAAATAGACACAATGACACAGCACGATCTGTGTGCACCAATAGAATTCACAAAACATGTGTCCCTAAATTCCCTTTCGGGATTGCAGCAACTCTTCAATGCGCAGCATTGTGTCCCAAGACTGCAAGCCTTTTTTGCGAAGGTACCACTGTTCTTAGACTGGTGACTATACCTCCGGGACTATGGATGCAAATGGGGATAGGGATGCAGACAGAGATAGAGATGCAGGTGGGGATGCACGTACCAGTAGATACACATAGAGTGTACGCAGTATCAAACCGCACAGATCCTTCTCTTGCGCGTGTGTGCACCTGTGTGTGCACTGTTTTCACTTGTGTTTTGGAGCTCTTTCCATGTCAAAGAAGAGTGGATAATTAGAGGTAAACAGAAGTTTCCAGCAGGTGCTCCAGACCGCCTCTAAAGAGGGTCAGCTCTTCCGGGAACTGTGCACGTCCTCCCTCCCCTCCCGTCCTTCCTCCTGCCTGGGAAGCAATTTGGCAGCTGGCTCTTGGCCCACGAGAATACCGTGAGGAAGGAAACCTCTCGCTTAGGATGATAAGACAGAAGCGTGGGAGAGGTTGTGTTTCCGGTGTCCATCGTGGTTCCATGCCAACCCCGGACATATCTCATAATTTTATGAGAAATAGTTCATTCAGCTTTATGTTGGCTAAATCACATAATGGGTCTTCTGTTATATGCAGCTGATCTAATCGTAACTGATGCAGGTTTTCGAAGCCAGAAATGAGGGGCCCAAATAAAAGAACCCAAAAAAGGAAAGGGCTGAAGGTAGGAGGTAAAGACGTGTCTGTTAAGGACCCAAATACTGGAGATTGGAGAGCCGGTGACCCTGGTTATGAGAAGGAAAAATACTAGGTCCGTCTTTCGCCTTGGAAAGCAGGCATCTTGTGATACAAGACCAGAGTATGAAAGGAAACAATGTGGAAAATTCCAGAAAGTTCAAATCAGCTGCTTCCTTCTCGTGGCTTTTATCAAAGCCCAACAAGATGGACATGAATTCAGCCCACAAGCAGAAATAAAAAGAAATGCCTCGTTGCTAAGGAAGACTGCCCGTGGCAGACAAAGTCGATGGAGAATCCCGTCGTTTGGAGCTCTGCAAGGTTGAGAAAGCCGGCTGCTTTTTCTGTCTCCAATCGAAGCAGTTAGAAGCTATAATTGAATAATTGCAGGCTTCGCAAGAGAAGACTAATGACTCACCAACACAGCCGGTGGGCCCGCCAGCACAGGTGAGATCGAGAGCATTGCCTGCCCCGTCTCCCCCCCGGCCATTGTTTCGAATGGCTTCTTTGAGAATCCTCCGGCTCTCAGGAGGGATGCTGGGGTATATCCTAGTAAATAGGCTTGCAAGCCAAGCCTGATCAAGGTCCTTAACCAAGGATGCACTCCCGTGACACCAACAAGAAACAGACCTCGAGGCTGAAAGCCTTGTTGGAAATTATAGCATTGGTAGATAGAGGAAGAAAGGAAGGGGAGGAAATATTTATATTTTAAAATAAAATATAATCATAGCCAGCCATCAAGAGCTTATGACTCTAATTTATAAAGCAATTTCTGCAGAAAATGGGCTCTAAAAGTCACCCAGGCTCCATGAACAAACCCTCCAATACCCGCCTCGGATGCCACCATAGAGACAGTGGCAAATGATGCTCCCGGCCGGGTCGTGAGACGAAACCCAGGTGCCCAGTTAAATACGAATTTCGGACAAACAACAGATAAAGTTCTAGTATCTAATGCAACACTAGGGATATGCTTATACTTAAAAATTAGTATCTGAAATGCATATTTAACTAGATGTTCTGTATTTTTATTTGCTGAGTCTGGCGACCCTGTCCCAGAGAACAGAACCAAGGGGCTGCCGGACTGGGTAACCAAAAATTTTACCTCAATCCCCAAATAAGGCTTCTCCGCCCTTCCTGCCCAGAGACCGTGTATCAGTAACTTCTGTGTGATTCCTTCTCCCCTTTCCTGCAGGAGCGTTCCATGCACTATCTATGTTCTTCCTTCCCCACCACGGTTTATTGGGTCTGCTGGAGGAATCACGTAGCCGAAATCGTGTAAGCACGAGTCATCAGGTAAGGCGTCCGGGCAGGTTCTTGAAAAGGTTAAGGCAGCACAAGCATCCTGAGTCCCAGGCAAACCTGAGAATCGGGTCCATGCACCGGGGAGCAATGTGGTCCCCGGGCCTCCCTGCTCGTCCTGGATGCACGCGCCCGGCTCTCATCCGCGTGGGGCGCAAATAAGCAGGTGTTCTCTTGTTTTAGCCACTTGTGTGGGTTTTCTGTCACGAGCAGCCAAAGCTAACGTGTGCTGGAGGTTCCGTCCTTCGCCACTCGTTGCGGACGCCGCCTTTATCAGAAACAAAATTCCCACGTGTCGTCTCTCTCTGGACTCTGTGTTCTGGTTCATTGGTCGATTTCTCTTTTTTCCCCCAGTACCGACACCATGCTCTTTTATTACTAATGCCCAACACCGTGTTTTGATATCTTGTAGGACGAGAACATCATTGATGCCCTTTTACAAATTTGTCTTGACCATTCTTCCCGTCAGCTCCTTCCTATGCATTTTAGAATTTGCTTAGAAAGTTCCATGATTAACAAGACAAGAAACAACAAGTGTTGGAGAGGATGTGGAGAAAGGGGAAGCCTCTTCCACTGTTGGTGGGAATGCAAGTTGGTGCAGCCACTTTGGAGAACAGTGTGGAGATTCCTCAAGAGATTAGAAATAGAGCTACCCTATGACCCTGCCATTG
>JAPYYM010004119.1:0-10422 GCA_028534135.1 Potos flavus
AAAAAAAACATTAATTATAAAGGAACTCTAGGCTGAAGTACAGGCACATATATTATAAAGAAACACTATATAAATCTGCACAGATGGTCTCTCTAAGAACTCTCAAACTGTAAACTGTATTTATATACATAATCTTCAAGAAGACATTATGTTCCCTATATCTTGATTTAGTTACTAATATATGTTACATTTGCAGCAAGTTTCTGGCTTGCAAAGATCTTTGGGGATAATAACTATATACAGCCATTCAGATTTCATGGTGAGCACAAACTGTTTTTCCCATCTCCATCATATATTATGTTATCTATCTCAATAGATGTGTGGCATCTATTGAGCATCTGATTAGGATGTATAGCATAAAGGATTTCAAATTTATATTTCTACTACTGTATCAATATATGCCTCTTTAAATATTGTTTTCAAAGCTTCTAACTGATATTCTAAGACTAAAGTGGACAAATGCAGCAATTCCATATAGGCTTTCCACAAATTCACATTATCTTCATTGACAAAGATAGCAATGGAAAATAAAAAGAAGGTGAAGTGTTTATTTTAAAACCTGAGGGCAATTATAAAATCAACAAAGTTGATCAGAATATTTGTATTTATAGATTTTAAAGAGTCTTTACTCACCTTTGTCTATTGGTGAGTGGAATATATTTTATCAGAATAATAAGAACTAACAGGGTAAAAAATTAGGAATAGAGTTAATTATACACACACATATATATGATTTATTTATTTATTTTAGAAAGAAAAAGGGGGGTAGGAGGGGCAGAAGGAGAAGGAGAGAGAGTCTTAAGCAAACCCTTCACTGAGTGCGGAGCCCGACATGAGGCTCAATCTCACAACCCTAAGATCATGACCTTAGCTGAAACCAAGAGTCGGACACTTAACTGACTGTGCCATCCAGCCACCCCAAGTAAATTATATTTTTAATTAGGGATGTACCTGCTTATTAAACCATTCCATGATAAATTAGCATGTTCAATTTGCCCATTACAAATAGTGTTTGCATTTATACATCATAACCTGAAGTAGATGCAGAAAAAGTATATTCATTTCACACACTATGTGCTTATAGCAAAATGACATGAGACAGTGTTATGGACCATTCTATGTGAGAGTTTGCTTGACAAATGTTTTATACCTAGCTTATGTAACACACATAACATCCCATAATTAATGTTTAAAGTTCTATTCTCATATTTATGATCTTACCACTAACATTTTTTTCATAAAATAAATTAAGGTCCAAGAAATATACAGAAGATATCTGGGAAATTCACTGAAATAAGTAGACCATAACCTACTGAGTGGTGCAAAGTTCGTCTAAAATTGTTTATATTGATTTCTCCTTCCCTTTTCTGTTTTCTCGTGGATTTATTGGGGGAAATGATATGGCCAGTAGATTATATTATTCACAATTCCTACCTCCCTCTACTAGTCTCCCCCCAACTACTAATCATCTCACCTTAACTGTATTTCTTGGCTCAAGATATCACTCCCTTACAACATGTGGAAAAAGTAAGGCATTATTTTATCCTAATAATTACCCTAACTTTATTCTTTCTTTTCTTTTGGGAAAGAATTAGTTGTCATGAATGAGATGGCATATATAAAATGTGGGAGAATCTGTTCCTCCTTTTGAGAATGAAGAATAAGAGAGAATATGGCCCTTTCTTTAGATGATAAGTCTGATTAAGTCTTCTGAAATATTAGGCTAAACTCCCTGGGCATTAAATGGAACAGCTAAAATTGGGCTATTATTTTTTTGACAATTTTAGTTAGTCCCAGTCATTAATTAAACACTGAGATAGGCATTGGGAAAATATATATATTTTATGTATATGTTTATACATGTATATGTGTATGTACATACATACACACACCTAAAATCACATATATAATCTTACTTCAGAATTAGGAAGGGGGACTTCTCTGTCCTTTGATATTTGACATCGTTTGGGTTTTGGTAGTTCGTCTTTCAAGGAATAAGTCTATTCAATCTCAGTTATCAAATTCAGATTTGGGGGCCTAAAATTGTTCATCTTATTCTCTTATTATTCTTATAATATCCATGGCATTAGTAGTGATTTTCTGTCTTTTATTTCTGAAATGGGTAATTTGTGTCTTCTCCTTTTTTTCTTGGTTACCCTGGCTAGAGGTTTATTAATTTTATTGATCTTTTCAAAGAATCAGCTTTTGATTCTGTTGATTTTTCTCTATTTTCCTGCTTTCAATCTCCCTGATTTCTTCTCTAATTTTAATTATTTCTTTTATTCTTCTAGCTTTAGGCTTAAACTGCGTGGTGGGGTAGAAGCATAGATTATTGATATTAGATAGGTCTTCTTTTCCAGTGTATGAATTGAATGCTATAATGGAGAATAGCCTTTTGTTCTGGAAAACACTATGGATGTACCTCACAGTGGTTATCTTTCCTCTCTCTATGCCAGAGCCATGAGGGAATCTTTTCAACTCTTTATTGTGAGAAACTAGTGGAGTTCACAGGGGTAAAATCCATGAAATTGTGAAGGCATGACTGCAGCCCCCAGGAGGTTTTAGCCTCATGCTAGTCCATATGGCCTCCAGCAGCTCACCCAGATTAAGGTATAAGTGTCCCTCTAGTTCATGGATCCACGTAAGCACATCCTGATTGTGACTCTGGATTAGCCTGCCTCCAGATTTCCCAGTGGCCATTTGCTATGAGATCTCAGTTTTTTGACTAGTCAAAGAAAAGTCATTGATTATCCACCCATTCAGCGTTTTTCTTACAAGCATGAGAGTGGCAACTTCAAAGCTCCTCCTATTCAACTTTAACGTATTTGTTAATTATTTAATACCATATTTGTAGGAACTCAATGTATGACCACTCAATATAGAGATTAGAAAAAATGCCTCCTCCTATAAGGAGATGATAATACTTAATTATTGTGAACTGGAAGTTTTCTTAATGGGTAATTGGTCTTAAAATTAATTACAATCAGATACAAATAGCCATGGTTTAAGGCTTACTACTCAGAAACTCACTTATCTGTATATTAGAGAAAATCTAAAATCATGTTCTAAAAACAGTATCTTGATAAATATTTTAATATTTTAATTTTAAAATCAAATGTATACACGTATGTAGTGATAAACCAAACAGTGGTGGAGAGATTTCTTCCCTGTTGACTCCCTACCTTCTTAGTTTTACAGTTCTGCCCTATTTTTGACTCCCTAATTCCATAAAAGAATGTCAAACATATCCTCAATTTGATCAATTACTAAACGTAACTCTACACTTAAAAGTAATATAGAGGGGCGCCTGGGTGGCTTAGTGGGTTAAAGCCTCTGCCTTCGGCTCAGGTCATGATCTCAGGATCCTGGCATCGAGCCCCACATCGGGCTCTCTACTCAGTGGGGAGCCTGCTTCCTCCTCTCTCTCTGCCTGCCTCTCTGCCTACTTGTGATCTCTCTCCTCTCTGTCAAATAAATAAATAAAATCTTAAAAAAAAAAAGTAATATAGATAGTTTCACTTTTTTGAATAGTCTATCAGTTGTCACTACACAAAAGCTCAGCTAAGAGAAACAAAATTTATGAAGATTTTCTAAAGACTATCGATTCATGTTTTTCTCTCCATAGTTTAACACTGATCTCTTGCTTAACCCAAACTATCTTGAATGCAATATGTAAACAATGTTAGGTAGGTATCCAGGAGAACTTCTTTCACTGTATTGTATTTTGGTGAGATGTCATCAACTGAGTTGAAAGTTATGACGAGAAATAGTACAACAAATCACATGGCTGTGGGTCTTAAAACGATGCTCTTGAGAATGACTCATTATGTTGACTAACATCTTCGTCCAGAGGGCCACATGAAAAATTATTTCTATCAGGAAGTTTTATGCTTCTCAAGAACTTGGTTTAGTTTCATATTGTTTATACAGAGCCTATTCTGATTGCCTTTTCCACCTGGCTCCCATTACTGTGAAGATTGAAGTCTGAATTTATGCATTTCAAATCTATCAAATATGTACACTTATAGTTTCCAGTTTATTACAAGTCTTAATCATGTCTTTACCTATTCTGCCGATATTTGCAAGTTTTTAAAATTTCTGTTATTTTAAAAACATGTTTTGTCCAGCATTACTTAAATTATAATCTGAAAAGCAGATGTTCAAAAGTAATTTCAGTACTGTGTGAAGTGTGGTAACTACCAAAATCTAAAACAGAGGTAGTGTGATAAATATGGCAGGAGATAAATAAAAGGAAGAAATGGTCCCATTTGTTTTAGAGTAAGTCTAGAGAGGGTTTAAGCTGGAGAAGAGTCTTGACAAATGAATAGGTTTCATAAGGCTGAAGAGGAAGGCGGGGCATTTCTACCAAGAGTACATATCTGCCAAGGACACAATGAATGATAAGGGGAAGCACAAGTAAGAAATTATTTATTTCCTATTAGGGCAGAAGCAACTGTGTGAATGGGAGACTAAGTCCTAGTGCAGCATGAACTGAACAGGGGCCCATCTCCTTATGAAGAATGACATCTAGCATAACTACGTCTTTCTCTCAGCTCACTGTGTTTGGTTGAGCAAAAGGTGAATCATGGGTGGTTTTGAATCAGTTTAACTTGACATAGTGAAACAGCTGTGTGGAAACCTTAGTTCCACTGCCCGAATCATAACAAATAGTCATATCCGACTAGAACTGTTGAGGTTTCTTTATTGCTAGTGATAGAAATCTGAAAACACTCAAATGAATTAAAGTTGGATAGGGTACTATTTTCTTGATGTATTGCTAAAGTCCTTCTTTATTTTGTTATGAACTACTACCAGTTGTGAAAGAAATAGTAAAGCAACAAATTTTTTAAAAAGATAAAAAGATGATAGCATCTTTAATTAGCTCCTCTTGTGTTGTTTCTGTAATGTATTATAAAAGCTTGTCCATTGTTAGATGAGATAAAACCTCAGACACTCAATTCCAGACCTCAGACACTAAAACCTCCAGGAGGTTTTAGCATACGAAAGTTATGAATTCATGACTATTGGGTAGTTCTTCCTTTGTAAGTGGAAATATCTTCCAAGACAAGGCTAGTGTAGTATCCAGATAGAGATACAGTACAATTTTAAGAACTGGTCATTTGTCATATATCAACCAATGTACATAATGACACAAACATTAAATCATATAATTCTCACATATAATTCTGAGAGTGTGAAATTAGTGATTCTGATTTATAGGCAGAGAATGGATACAGAGAAGATAAATGATTTGTTTGACATCACACAGCTGGTAGGTAGTAGGACAGTGATTTGAACGTGGCCTCCCTCTTCAGCTTCTTCATTTTCCAAAGAAGTTATCTGGCACCCAGGATGTTAGTCCCCATCCCCTATAGCATAGGGAATCCCCTATGGCATCCCCATAATGAGTGACAGAGCCAAGTTCAATGCTTTGATCAGATGACTTGCTATCATGGAAGAGTTGAAAACAGATTTGAATTTGGGATCCATAGTTTTAGTGTCTCTATTACTCTTACTATCTGGGAAAGTGAAACTGACTTTAGCTATCTTAATCAGAAAAACAAAGATTTTGTTCGAATGAGAAATAACTTTGGACATCTGGGTGGCTCAGTCGGTTAAGCTTCTGACTCAGTTTTGGCTCAAGCCATGATCTCACGGGTTGTGTGAGATGGAGCCTCACCTTGGATTCTGTGCTCAGCAGGGAGTCTACTTGAAGATTCTCTCCCTCTGCCCCTCCCTGCACTGGCATGTGTACTCTCTCTCTCAAATAAATAAATAAATCTTTAAAAAGAGAAAAAAAAATACTTGCCAATAGCTTGTAGACCATTTTGCAGTTGATTTTAAGAAGTAAATTGATGTTAAAGAAAACCTATTCAAAGTAGTTAAAAGAAAATATGTTTAAACCTAAACTAATTAGTATTCTTTCTAATTTAGCTTTCTTTCATTTATTTCTTTCAAGAATATTTGTTTTTTTTTTTTGTTTAAAGATTTTATTTATTATTTGTTTGTCAGAGAGTGAGAGACAGAGACAGAGAGAGCACAAGTAGGGGGAGCGGCGGGCAGTGGGAGAAGCAGGCTCCCTGCTGAGTGGGAAGCCACATGCGGGACTCCATCCCAGGACCCTGGGATCAAGACCTGAGATGAAGGCAGATGCCTAAACCAACTGAGCCACCCAGGCGTCCCTCTTTCAAGAATATTTGATTCTTGATCAGATGATTTTGAGTGTGTGTGTGTGTGTGTGTGTGTTCACCGTTTTCCTTTTTACAGTTTTGGAATGTCAATAGGCTGAGAGGCAGAAAAATTATGACATAAAAAAGAGGGTAGAATCATAAATATCTGTTATCAAGTTTTTAATTTAGTGTCATAGCATTATAATTTTATGTATTCTGCATGTACTAGGTAAGGAAATCATTGTTTCCCCTCCAGTTCCTGATGACCTGTCTGAAAATGTTCACATTTTCTTAACATGGAAAATGTTTTCCCAAAAAAGCCATTTCATTTTCCACATCTGTTTTTCCTCTGAAAAACATTAGCATACAATATTTACAATATACAAAAATGTAATAACCATATCAAAAAAGATAAACCAAACACGTGGATCCATCACATAGATTATACCACAGCATTAGCAGTAGAATGGAAACCAGTCCTGGACATGTCTCTCCAATCTCATATTTTCCATATATTCCATTGTATATATGGACCATATCTTTTTTTTTTTTAAGATTTTATTTATTTATTTGACAGAGAGAGAGAGATAACAAGTAGGTAGAGAGGCAGGCAGAGAGAGAGGGGGAAGCAGGCTCTCCACTGAGCAGAGAGCCGGATACGGGACTCGATCCCAGGACCCTGAGACCATGACCTGAGCTGAAGGCAGAGGCTTTAAGCCACTGAGCCACCCAGGCGCCCTGGACCATATCTTCTTTATCCATTCGTCTGTTGAAGGGCATCTTGGCTCTTTCCACAGTTTGACGATTGTGGCCATTGCTGCTTTGAACTTGGGGTACATGTGGCCCTTCTTTGTACTACATCTGCATCTTTGGGGTAAATACCCAGTAGTGCAATTGCAGGGTCATAGGGTAGCTCTATTTTTAATTTCTTAAGGAATCTCCACACTGTTTTCCAAAGTGGCTGCACCAACTTGCATTCCCACCAACAGTGTAACCGTTCTCCACATCCTAACACTTGTTTCCTGTCCTGTTAATTTTGGCCATTCTAACTGGTGTAAGGTGATATCTCAATGTGATTTTGATTTGAATTTCCCTGATGGCTAATGATAAACATTTTTTCATGTGTCTGTTAGCCATTTGTATGTCTTCTTCATGTCTTCTGCCCATTTTTTGGGTGCTGAGTTTGAGGAGTTCTTTATAAATCTTGGATATCAGCCCTTTGTCTGTAGTATCATTTGCGATTATCTTCTCCCATTCTGTGGGTTGCCTGTTTGTTTTGTTGACTGTATCCTTTGCTGTGCAGAAGCTTTTTTATCTTGACGAAGTCCTAAAAGTTCATGTTTTCTTTCGTTTCCTTTGCCTTTGGAGACATGTCTTGAAAGATGTTGCTGTGGCCGATGTCGAAGAGGTTACTGCCTGTGTTTTCCTCTAGGATTTTGTTAGATTCCTGCCTCATGTTGAGGTCTTTCATCCATTTCGAGTTTATCTTTGTGTATGATGTAAGAGAATGGTCGAGTTTCATTCTTCTATACATAGCTGTCCAATTTTCCCAGCACCATTTATTGAAGAGACTGTATTTACCACTGGATATTTTTTCCTGCTTTGTCGAAAATTATTTGACCATAGAGTTGAGAGTCCACATCTGGACTCTCTACTCTGTTCCATTGGTCCATGTGTCTGTTTTTGTGCCAGTACTATGCGGTCTTAGTGATCACAGCTTTGTAGTAAGGCTTAAAATCAGGTAATATGATGCCCTCAGCATAAAACTATTTTTATAGAAATCTTTTTTAAAAGTATATTTATAGTACTGGTCATTGTTATTATATATACTGTAGATCCTTCCTCCAGGCTAAGATTTGGCATTCTTCAAAGTGGTTTTAGACTAACAAGTTTTTTTGTTGTTGTTAGAGAAGTTTTTTTGTTGTTGTCAATTTGCTTATGCATTTTTTTGCTTTCAGTTTTAATAAAATTAAATATATCAATCAGTTCTTTAAGAGCATGTGTTCTTTTGCATCTGGTTTAAAAATCCTATACCAAAAGATAATGATTATATCTGAAAAGTTTTAAAGTATTACTTTTCATATTTGAGGTTTTCATGCACACAAAATTGATTTGTATGATACTGTTGAGAGAGTGTGAAGAGAAAATTTAATATAACTTCTTTTTTCCTGTGTGAATCCCCAATTATTCCAGGATCATTTGTTGTAAAGATTATCATTTCTAGAGTAATTGTAACACCACCTCTGTCATGTATCAAGTTCCTTCTTCTGTGTAGGTTGGCTTCAGGGCCCAGATTCTGTTGCATTGGTTGGATTCTTTTTACATACCTGTTATTTTCCCACCAATTGATTTCTATTCAAGTACTATTCTTTCTAATTTTACCCATTTGCACTTTTTATTTTCCTCTACAGATATTTCATATAATTTTTATATAGTAGACTTCGGGAATAATCTCCATTTTTATTTTATGATCCTATTTTCTCTGTTAGATTTTGCATTTTAATTTTAATTTTTACTCACACTTTATGAGACCATTGACTTTTTTAATGCTATTTTTATAGTGACAAACCCAGACTGTTCGTAAGGATTTAGCTTATAAATGTTACCCCTATAGCCTGGAACCCATTATTAATTCCAATTATAAAAATTAATTTAATTAAAAATAAAATTAAATTCCTTTTCTATTAAAGATAATTAGCATACTTCAAAGCCTATACTCACGATTATTTTAAAAATTTAGAAGATTGGGAATTAATGGCAATTAGACATGCTGTAAGTTTAAACATTTACAATAAATTAGACAACATCACTGCAGCAAAAGGCAATCTAAGATAAAGTGTTAATTATCTCCAAAGAGATAGAATAGCATTTTTATGATAACCATTTGCATCTAACTAATATAATTGAATTTTGTATCTCAACCATCTCCTGAATTAAATGGAAAACTATCATTTAAAAATTATCATGGCACTACTGGTAATCCTGATAATTTTCCTATACCCTGAGATTTATCTAAAAACGTTGAAAAATAAAAGAACTTTGTTCAGATATGCTTCTCTGACACTACGGAAGCTGATTATAAAAGAAAATATAGGTTTATAAACTTTCGGTATTTCTGTCCCTGTATTATTAATAAGTATTACATTTATATAAGAAGTAAATGTGAGATTATGTAATTCTTTTTTTAACATCAGTGATAATAATTAATCAAAAAGGGTATCCTTGTAATTAGAGCTGTGACGAGTATCATGTTTTTCAACAATCTCATAAGTCCCCTCACCTGAAACCTCTGCCTGCCTAGGTAACTGAGCAGAGTAGGGTATTGATCAGTAGAATATTGGATGCAATAGAAACCAATAAAATCTGGATCTAGACCCTGTTCTTTTCTGAGCTAACAGACAAAATCAACATAATAGCTTAAATTTTTTGAGTCTTACTATCTTCAATGATATAATGAAGACCTATAAATGAATAAAATAATTGTTATAAATGTCAAAATATACCTAATATTAACAAATATTTCAAATAATATATATTTAAAAATCAATAAATAATATCAATAAATAGGAGTACCTAATCATTATCTGCCTGATGTCAAATAATGACGACCAGGGGAACTATGTTTGCTTCAGTATTCTCTTTCAAAATTCACCTGAAAGAACGTGAGAAAACATACCATCAAAGAAGCAAGAAAATTATTTTAGCTATAGATACCAAAATATTAAGAATACTTACAGATGAAGATAAGGCATCATGCTGAGAACCAACCATATTCAACCTCGAGTTCAATATGGTTTTCGTTGAAAGAGTCACTGTCTTAAAAGACATACGTAACAATTCTTTTTTTTTTCCCAAATACTTTTATTTTATTTTTTCAGTGTTACAAGATTCATTGTTCATGTACCATACCCAGTGCTCCATGCAATACGTGCCCTCCTCAATACCCACCACCAGGCCTGCCCAAAACCCTCAGTCTGTTGCTCAGAGTTCACAGTCTCTCATGGTTCATTGCCCCTCTGATTTCCTCCAATTCACCCCTCCCTTCCCTCTCACAATGTCCTCCATGTTTTTCCTTATGCTCCACACGTAAGTGAGACCATATGATAATTGACTCTCTCCGCTTGACTTATTTCACTCAGCATAATTTCTTCCAGTCCAGTCCATGTTAAAATAAAAGTTGAGTATTCATCCTTTCTGATGGAGGCATAATATTCCATTGTATATATGGACCATATCTTCTTTATCCATTCAT
>JAPYYM010000412.1:0-14711 GCA_028534135.1 Potos flavus
TACAAATAACATGTTGACCAGAAGCCTTACCAATAACATAAAACGCTGATTAACACATGCTTTGTACGTTATATGTATTATATACTGTATTCTTACAATAAAGTATAAGCTAGAAAGAAAACGTTGAGAAAATCCTAAGAGAAAACACATTTATAGTAGTGAACTGCTAAAAAATCTGCTTATAAGTGCAGTTCAAACCTGTGCTGTTCCAGGCTCAACTGTGTTTTATTTTGACAACTGAGGTCTTAAAAAAATTTCTTTCATCTACTTTTATGTCGTTAAGGGAAGAATGCTTTAACACCTCAAACACAGAGAGGACCTAATCTCGGAATAATGACAATTCATCCCAGGAAAAGAAAGCTGACAACTCTGTAACCATATTCAAACTCGTCTCACCGCTGGCCAGCAAGCCTGTGTCAGAGACCCGCACTGACCCCCCTCGCCACCCCCGGGGCAGGTGTTTGGGAATCCTTGCTTTCACGAACAGCAAGAATAACCTGGTATTACTGTTCCGGGGTGGAAAAGTAAACGTGGGAATAGTCCTCCCTCTGAGGCTCCCCGATCCTCGTCTTGGAGAGTGAATGCTGTCTGCTTCCCGACGCCGTCCCTAAGCTCTGCGGCCCATGCACCAAACCTCAGCCAGATCACGTACACACGTGAGGAGCTGCTTACTCACAGACTGCACACTCCTGGCCCACTTCGGGCACCCGCTTCCTCTCGCACCCCCTACCTCTTACTTTCTTTGCTCCTGGATAGACCTTCAGCTTCAGTGACCAGGTTATAACCCGAACCTCTAGACTTGTGAGCTCCGTGTGCACGTGCTGGAGCTAATTTGGGGAATCCGGTTGTTGCCACAGCTGCCCATAAGAGGTGCCTGCTTCTGGGTCACCCTGCTCCGGGTCACGACCTCAGCAAAATGGGGGGCACCTTCCAGCCCCGCAGTTTATAAAGAGCTCTTTCTGCCATGCCGAACGAAACACCAACAGAAACACAACGTGGTGAAATGAGGGGGAAGAATGTCCCCAAACAGAAACTGAGCTGACTTGAGGGAACAGTCCCAAAATTTTCAACAAGGGACTGTTTATCACATGATCACATCTGCTCTGTGAAGCAGTTGGTAGTGCTTGATGTTTCTTGAGAAACAAACTCAAATACTACGGGGGAATTTCGTATATTGCCATAATACAAGAAAGCAAAGACAAACGTGTAATACTGATGACATACCCTGAGCACGGGGTTATAATCCTTAAATCCTGCCCAAGTGAAGCATTGTTATCCCGGATGAGTGAAGAAATATTTCATCTCCTACAGCAGCATTCAAGATTTTCAGATATGGTCCAAAGTCCCAGGAATCCTTATAAATGTCAGTCCCCTCTGGAGGCTCGATGATGCCCCTGCTTGAGGACACAAAGATGATAGTTGTATTGTGACAATGTACATTCCCTGGTGACTGATGACTATATTATAGTTATGCAAGATGTTAACATTAGGGAAAGTTTGGGGAATCTCTCTTATTTTTTGCAGCTTTTCTGTAAGTCGAGAAATATTTAAAAATTACAAATTACATTAAAATTTTTTTTTAATCACTGGATTCCCTCTTTAGTCCTGGCAGGAAAACTCGGGCTACGGAAGCTGTGGCCACATACATATCTACTAAAGAAATTTTTTTCCTGTAGGAGCTGGAAGGGTAATAAAATGTATAGAAGAAGAAAGTCAAGAGCTCCACATGTCTGGGGCAGCTCCCTCCTGTGCCCACGTGAGCAGTGGCCCCGGATGTCTGTTTCGTGCTCAGGAAGCATATTACCCGAGGACGTGTGACCCTGTTTTGGACGCCTCTGCCTATCCAAGTGCACAGTGGCCAGTTAAAGGAAATCACAGATGACCAACCGCAAGGGCATAGCCGACATGCCAGGCGGCTTTGACGAGACACCCAGTCAGAGCGTGGGGATCCAAAGGAGGGATTCTACAGGGGCGAAAAGATGCAGAGCTGAGAGGACCATGAAAGAAGAAAGCAATGAATAAGGAAGGCAAATGTTAGCACTTAAATATCAACAGTCAACAGACGAGTAGCTGTCACACCACCTAGATGATTGCCAGGCGTCCCAGAGAAGCACCCCCCAGGGGACTGGAGAGGGGTGGGGTCTCCCCTCTGCCTGCACCTGAGCTCTTGTTAATTATTCTGTGTGATGGGTTTCCGAGCCAGAATACAGTTAAAGCTAACAAGTCCATGTCTGGGGGCGGGGGGGATAAATGGAACACCACTGATTTGGATCCTTTTGATTCAAGTAGCTAAATTTTAGAAATGCTGAATATCATGTGGTCCTATTTATTTTGCGGATGTCTGCTCATGGCTATCCTGCCCCCCTCCCTCCATCAGAATATAAGTTTGATGGAAGGAACAACCACAACTGGCTTGTAGACAGGACTCAACAAATATCTGTTGAGCATCTGAATGATTTTAGCCTGGCTTTGAGGAAGATCCAGAATTCTGTGTCTCTTCTAATATATGGTCCCCTTACTGTACTAATCAAACCACAGCTAATACAGACAGATGGGCAATTTTACTCTGAAACCCAGTCGGCAATATGGACCACAGAGCTCTCTGATCTTCCCAGAGCTCTGTGGAAGAGGTACCGTCGCATGAAACATGAAATCCTGAATCCTAGAAACAGAATAGGATATGATCTGGGTAAGGGAAGGATAAGGAGGGAAAGAGGCACCCATCTAGTAGATATCTGGCAAGTAATGGTAGATCTCTAGGTCTCACTTCTCGAAACAACACTTTTAGCCCATTGTTCTCCCAAAGCTACAGATGTGCTGGTTTCAATAACAAATCACTTACAGAATCCTAAAGCGTCTAACTTCTAAATCAATCTCAAATCCACTTCTGCAACTCCGTGTCCCATCTCAGTTTAAAGGCTCACTCATCCCTTCCCAGATAAAGCCACAGCCTACCAGCACGTGGTCCTCTGCAAACTGAAGTGGTTTCTCGAGGACACAAGGCAGTGACATTTGTGCTTTGCTTTAGAGCGTTCTCAAGGGCTGTTTACTCACAGACAAGTTCCCCGGACGGTCCCCCGGGGCCTTTCTGACCCTGGACCCCCCGTGTGGCATTCGGCACGCCTGCGTCATGAGGGAAGGGCGTTTCTACAGCTGTATCCCTGTATCTAGTATGATGCCTGTACAGGTATACCAAAGGAGCTCCACAAATCATTTCTGAATGAAGGACATACATTTATTCACTTATTCAAAGTATCTGCATTCACCAAACTCAAGATGCTATTTACACCTCCCATCCCCAGCACAGGCCATTCCCTCTGACCGGAATCTGGAGTCCCTCCCTGCCTCCTCCTTCTGTCTCTCATCCTCTCCCTCTCAGTTACTCCGCTGGTAACCCCCTCCTCACCTCTGAGACCTAGCTCAAATGCTGAAGATTTCAGACCGAGCTTTTCTTGACCACATTTACTGTTCTCCCACCCCCTCATCCCCTCACAAGGCAGAGTTAAGCACTTAGTCCCCTAAGTCCCTTTTGCTCTGTCTCACAACTAGAATCCAACAGCCTCACTCTTCTGCTACCCAGAATGCTTTGGTGATACAAATGCAGATTCCTGGGCTCTACCTCAGACCTACTGAATCAGACTCCCTGGGGGTGGGGCTCAGGGATCTGGATTTAATCCAAGTTCCTCAGATTATTCCGATATTCATTAAGGTATGAGAATTACTGCTCAAGGACACATCTGGAGGACTGGACCAAGAAGATGGGGAGCTCAACAAATGCTGAATGATGAAGGCTCTTGAATCCCCTACTAATACTGGAATAATTAAAAACCTCTCTTAGCCTTGACCTGGAGACTAAAAACTGCTTTTATTCTAGAGGCACTGGGGAGATCCTAAAGAAATTTAAGCAAGAAGAAATAGAAACAGTTTCGCATTTTAAACAGGTTACTCTGACAGCAATATAGAGTGGGGGCTTTCAAACTTTTTGCCTACAATTCCTATAAGAATTAACATTTTATATCAGGACCCTGAGGGCCCACCAAGGGTACCTGTGAAACCAGTTTCCTGAAATCATACATACTTTGGTTATATGCAATGTACTCGGGTATATTCTATTCTGTTTGGTTTCATTTTGTAATAATGCAGGTTGTAATCAATGTCATTGATCTTACGACCCACCAGAATCCACCATGGATTTTGACCAGTAGACTGAAACCAGCTGGCACAGAGGACGGATCGAGGGAGAGCAAGGGTGGAGGCACAGACCAGTCGGGGGCCACTGTGGGGATCAAGGCTAAACATCGTGAGATAGATGAAGGCCACGGCAGAAAAGGCTACCGGCGAGTAATGGATTTACGGGAGATTTACGAAGGAGAAAGGACTGGATTCAGCAACTGATTTGATACAGGAAGTCAGCAAATGTCAGAACCGCTGACTACACAGTTCACCCTGACTTTGCAGGGGGGAGGCCGGGAGCAGGTGTGCCTCTGGTAACTGTGTGCACCGCTCTCTACCATGCCCGGTCGGTTTCTAAGTAAGGGTGAGGAACTCACGGTTTCATTGGGCTCAAAACAAGTATTTATACAAACGTAGGACTGTAACAGCAATGCTAACTTTTCTTGAATTGCTCTTGAGAAGATTATTAATTTTATCTGGGTCATTTTTGATGTTTGTTTCCTTAATATACCTGAGAAATAAGAACATGCTCAGGTAAGAAAGCAATTTATTCTCAGACGCACAGTCTGATTAGAACAATGCTAGATTTTTTTTTTTTTCTCTACATTTCCACTTCCCAATCCCCTCCGATTACCCCATGGAGAAACAAAGATTGGCCTAATGCCCTACTTAGGGAATAATTATTAGTCAAAGAAGTTGTTTTTAAGTCTGTTTTGTTTATACTTTGTTTATAAGTATAATCATATGGTAGCTGGAATTAAAGTTAAATGTACCAAAACCAACTATTTTAAATAGTTGGGAAGAGCATGCTCTTGTTTTTAATATTAATTATATGCAGGACTAAATACTATTAGGCAGGAATAATACTAAGTGCTTAACATGAACTAGTGGATTTTATCCTCACGATACTCTAATGAGATAGCTACTATTAATGATCTCATTTATGAGAGAAGGGAATTAAGGCTTTGAAAGGTCAGGTGACTTGCCCAAGGTCCCCCACATGATGGCATTAATTCATCTGTATATAATTCATCTGTATATAATTCATTCTGTATATAATTACAGAATCTTATAAAAGCAAAATTAAAATACCTATAAGATCTTAACATTTCAAATAATAAAACTCTGCTTCCCATATGACAAAATGGATTGATCATCCTAAGGGGTTATGAGTTCCATGACTTGTGCAACCTGACTACATCACAAGTACGACTTAAACAAATATGCTAGCTTTAACTAGCATGGTTGAAGGTGTTAAGACTGCTTTTTTTTTTTTTTTAATTTAAAAAATCCATTTACAATCCATATTCGTACTCTTTGTGAATGGCTCTATGACCTTTACCACATGTAGAGATTCGTGCGACCACCACCACAATGCATATACAGAGCAGCTCCGCCACCCCTCAAAAACCCTCTCATGTTGCCCCATTTCAGTCAAACCCTCCCCAGGTCGACCCCTGACAACCACTGATCTGTCCTCTGCCCCTACAGTTCTGTCTTTTCCAGAATGCCATAATAATAGAACCACACAATATGTCACCTTTTGAAACTGACTTCCTTCACTTAGTACGATGCTTTTGAGATTCATCCATGCTGTCGTACGTACCAATATTTACTTTTGATTGTATTCTATGGCCTAGACATATCATAGCCTGTTCATCCATTCACCTGTTGAATAATGTTTGAGTTGATTTGGTAATTATGACTACAGCTGCTATTAATATCTGTGTACAGTTCTGGTGCAAATAAAAGTTTAATTTCTCTAGGTCAAATATCGAGGAATAGAATTCCTGGGTCATACAATAAATGCATATTTAAAGAAACAAACTGTTTTCCACACCATTTGAATTCCCAACAACAATTTGTGAGAGGTCCTATTGGTCTGCATCCTTACTTAACTGGATATTGTCAATTCTTCAAAACTTCGTTATTTCACTGTGGTTTTAATCTGCATTTCCTAACGGCTACTGATATGAGCACATTTCTTATGTTTATTTGCATCTATATGCCCTCATTGGTGAAACACATATCCAAATGTTTTGCCCAGCTATTACTGAGGTGTTTCCTGACACTGATTTTTGAGAGATCATTATATTTTCTGGATACAAGTTGTTAGTCAGATATTTGATTTGCAAATATTTTCTCAGTCCTTAGATTGTCTTTTTATTCTCTCAACAGTGTCTTTCACAGAGAAAAAATTTACTTTTGATAAAGTCCAATATATTAAACTTTTCCTATGGATTGTGCTCTTGGGTTAATTTTTTGAGGAACCTCCATACTGTTTCCCATAATGGCTGTGTGAATTTACATTCCATTAACAGTGTAAAAGGGTTTCCTTTTTTCTACATCCTCTCCAACACTTATTTCTTGTCTTTCTGATAACAGTCATTCTATTCCATATTTCATTGTGGTTTTGATTTGCATTTTCCTGATGATGAGTGATACTGAGCACCTTTTCATGTACCTGTTGGCCATCTGTATGTCTTCTTTGGAAAAATATCTGTTCAGGTCCATTACCCATTTTAAAATTGGATGATTTGTTTGTTTTCTGCTACTGACTTGTATGAGTTCTTTATATATTTTGGGTATTAACCTCTTATCAGATATATGATTTGCAAATATTTTCTCCTATTGCCTTTACATTTTGTTGATGGCTTCCTTTGCTGTACAGAAGCTTTTTAGTTTTATATAGTCCTACTTGTTTGTTTTTGGTTTTGTTGCCCTTGCTTTTGCTGTCAAATCCAAAAAATCATCTCTGAGACCCATGTCAAGGAGTTAACTGCTTATGTTTTCTTCCAGGAGTTTTATGGTTTCAGGTGTTACATTTAAGTCTTTAACACATTTTGAGTTAATTTTTGTCAATGGTGTAAGACTGGGGTTTAGTTTCATTCTTTTACATGTGAATATTTAATTTTACCAGCACCATTTAATGAAGAGACTTTCTTTTCTCCATTGAGTATTCTTAGCTCCCTTGTCAAATATTAGCTGACCATACATGCCTGGGTTTATTTCTGGGGTCTTGATTCCATTCCATTATGTGTCTGTCTAATTTAATATCTGAACCATACTATTTTGATTACTATAGCTTTATAATATATCTTGATGTCAGGAGATGTGATGTCTCTTGCTTTGTTCTTCTTCCTCAGGATTGCTTTGAATATTTGGGGTCTTTTGTGGTTCCATATAAATTTTAGGATTTTTTTTTTCTACTCCTATAAAAAACGCCATTGAGATCTTGGTAGGGATTACACTGGGTGGTATGGACATTTTAATAATAGTAATTCTTCCAATCCATGAATACGGATTCTCTCTCCATTTATTTGTGGTTTTTTTCTATTTCTTTCACCAATGTATTGTATTTTCAGTGTAGGAATCTTTCACCTCCTTGCCTAAATTTACTCCTAAATAGCATGATCCAATAATATGCTGTTTATAAAAATTCATTTCAGATGTGACCCAGGTTGATTGAAGATTAAAAAAAAGAGAAAGATATACCATACACATGTCAAGCAGAAAGGAGGATTTGACAATATTAATATCCATTTAATCAGTCATCATTAAACAAAATCTTTTTAAAAAGGGGAGGGGACACCTGGGTGGCTCAGTGGGTTAAGCCTCTCTGCCTTCGGCTCAGGTCATGATCTCAGGGTCCTGGGACTGAGCCCCACATCGGGCTCCCTGCTCAGCAAGGAGCCTGCTTCTCCATCTCCCTCTGCCGCTCTGCTACCCCTGCCTGAGCGCGCGCTCTCTCTCTCCCCCTCTGACAAATAAATAAATAAAATCTTAAAAAAAAAAAATTCAGTCATCATTAAATTTTAGGCATACTTAAAAATTTAACCCTTGGAATGAAAAACCCAATATTTAAGGCTAACTGGGTTCATAGTACAATTTTCCAAACAATCCAACATCAATAAAGCATATTACCTTATTCAGTTTCCCTCTTAACAAAACACCAGTGTCCTCCTCCTGTGATAGACAAAGACGGAAACATCCTTGGGTAAGAACAGACACACATTCTCTTCCTCTGTTGTGACACTTGGCTGTGTGACACTGAATGCCCTGTGCACACCTCGGCTCATCCAGTACAGCCTGTGTTGGTGGCTGCAGTCACTCTAGGATGGACTCCATTTTTCTGTGCACTGGGGGACGGAGCCAGGCCGGGACCTAAGTCCCAGTACAGACCTGCCCTGCCTTCTATGGACTGAAGGAAGTAGGGGGTAGGGAGGGGGGGAAAGAAGAATTTTAATTAATGTGTAGAACTGCAGCCCCAAGCAGAAGCAGTAAAAGCTAGTTCTCCTGGAGCGCCTGGGTGGCTCAGTTGGTTAAGTGGTGGATTCTTGATTTCAGCTCAGGTCATTATCTCAGGGTCCTGGGATCAAGCCCCGTGTCGGGCTCCCCACTTAGTAGGGGAGTCTACCTCAGGATTCTCTCTCTCCCTCTGCTCCTTCCTCCTGCTCTCCCTCTCTCTCTGAAATAAAGAAATCTTAAAAAAAAAAAAAATGAAAAAGCTAGTTCTCTTGGTTCCTCTTATCCTTCTGTTTGAATTCAAGAACAGAATTGCTAGAACTGATTCCCTGATTAGATGAATAAAACAAGGAACCACCCAGCATTTGAATGAGAGACGTGTTTCTCAGATCTGAGAACTTATTCACCCTCTCCTCATTTATGCTTTAAAGACTGTGGCACTGGCCAGTATCTTCTTTTTATGAAGCCTGTTCCATTTCTAGTTTCCAAACTACCAAGAACCTAAGTATTAGAATTTAATTATGTGAATATGGAGAGGCAGGATTTTTTTTTCATTTCCATGGGGCAAATATGGTCAGTGCAAGAGTGAATATAATTTCCAGGATCAGAAATTAAATGTAAAATTATGACAAAAAGAAAACCCGATGCAATGTTATCCTTTCAGAGATAAACTCAATAAAGAATAGATGATATTGACTGATATTTAATGAGTGCCACCTGCAAGGAATATGGCTCTCCTGTTGAGATGATCAGGTTTTGGATCTGGGTGATACATCCTGGACTTAGAACCTATGAAGCACTAAAGGCACCTCGAGCCACTCATCTTCCTGGTGATCTTCCCAAGTAATGGGAAAACATTAAGAAGAATATACTAACTGTGTGTGGGGTTGATTAAGGGTCAGCAATTCTGCAAGTCAATAATAAATATAAAGAAAATGATTTTTCTTAGGATATTTACTTCAGGGAAGCTACAATAAACAAACAATATATAACTAAGGAGTCGCTAGAACTAGACTCGTTTGCAGAGATAACTGTGTTATCCCCTATCACTCCAGCAATTTCAGTCTTATATTTGTCTGGTGGGAAATATTTGACCCCATGTCTTCCAGTCTGGAAATTAAGGGAATGCTTTCATCAGAATGAGGGAAAGTGACAGATCGTATTTTCCAAAGATGACCACAACTTCCCACAGGCTATTCTTACAGTGTGACTGACTTTCCTTCCACTGGGCTGGGGGGGTGGTCTGTGTTCCTCCCCTTCTATCTGGGTGGGATCCTGTGACTGCCCCACACAACAGACTATGACAGAATGATACTACATGGCTTCTGAAGCTTGGGGTAAAATACCACAGCTGCTACCTGGCCTTCTCTTGGGGGCCTGTCTGTGGAAGCTGGCCACCACGTTACGAGGAACCTGGGCCACATGAAGGAACCACATAGAGCTGTCTGGCAATCCAGCTAAGAGCTAAGCCTCCGTCATTCCCAGACATGGGAGGGAGCAAGCTTTCCAATGTTTCCATCCCCAGCTGGGACTCCAGCCAGCTCGTGGCAGATACAAGCTGTCCCCAGCGTGCCCTGAGAATGTCCAACCCACAGACTCTGTGAACACAACAAATGATTGTTTTCATTACTGAAAAAGAAATTGCTCAAGGGAGGCTTAAATTAAGTTTCCATTAGTATAAGATGAGAGCATCACAAATACTGCCATGCATGGAGGGTCACAGACACACAGCCCGAGTACCAAGAGTACTAACACAGTGTGACATGGGGTCTATTAGAGGAAAGTACCAGAGCACAGGGAATCCCCCTAACTCCCATTTCCCCATGGCATGGGCCAGGCGTAGATGGCCCATATGCACCGAGGCCAAAGTCCAGCAGAGGATGGCCAGCCTTGTACAGTAATCTGGATGCGAGAGAAAGATCTGACCTCACACCACGTTACACACGTAGGCTGTTACAAATTTATGTTGGCCTACGGAATACTTTGGTTCTCTAGGTCATGAGAGATGAAAGATGGGATCACTAGGCCCAGAGAGAAGAGTAGGGGAAACTGCATAGGGAGGACCCACGTCTCCACTGAAGGTCTAAGTCTGCATACAGAGGGTTCTGGGAACAATCTAGGAGAGCCTCTGCACACCCAGAATGCTAACATAAGCCGGAACCCTTGCTGCCCCTCGGCAGACTGGCTCAGGCCCACTTAGCCTGGCAGCAGGAGAGAGGGGCCCATCCCATCCAGATTTGCCTCCCAGCAGATACAAAGAAAGAAAGGGAAAATCTTCCCTAACCTCTTCCCATCAAAACAAATTGTCATTTTCATCCTTCAGATGAGCATAATTTTAAAGATGAGTATTATTCAGTGTTGGTGAGCACCCTGGGAAAGGTGTATGCTCATAATAATCATAGGATATAAACTGGTAGCTTGTCAGGGAAATCTGACAGGGTGTATTCAATCAAAACACAAATATCCTCTAACTCATCAATTCTACTTCTTTGTAAGTTTTTTAAAGACATACTTTAGCACTGGTACAAAAAGATGTCTATTCCAACAAAATACCAATTCCTTGCAATGAGAGCAAGTGAATTATGGCACATTTTTCCATGAAATACTACGTAGCAGTTATGAATAAAGTGGATTTATAAGTACTAACAGAAATAAGGCTCTATGACACATTTTTGTCCATTTACATTTTTTTGGAATGTGTAAAAAATGCCTACTTATAATCACCTTGGTTTAAAATTAACATCCCATTTCTTAATGCTACCAAATCGCTACACTGTTGCTAATAGCATAGACAGTTGCTCACCAGCAGGTGAAGCCTGGAACAGACTGATCACAGCTGAATCCCCAGAGTCTCTTAGAATCTAGGACATCAGAGTCACGCAGAAATGTTTAACAAATCAATAAAACAGTCAGGCCAGCAGCTCCAAGGCTCCCTCTGGTTCCAGTTCGTTGATTCTAACTGAGGAAAAACGGAAAAACTGTCCTTTTTAATAAAATGGTCCCAAGGATACCTACCGCAGGGACCTGCTGTGAGGAGAAATAAAGCTATCCAAAATCTAGGAACTATTTTATTGTTGGTCTTCCCTGGATAAAAATGACTTTTCTGAGAAGCTCAGAGTCGCTAAGGACTTTTCAGAGGGGCTTTTTCAATGTGAATGGAGGAGGAGGGGGGAGGCATGAAGGAGGAGGCAGGAGGGAGGGTCAAACATTAAAAATACTATTAAAGATGAGGAGGGAGAGGGAGCTGATGGCAAGGGCCAAACCTGAATGCAACATATGTTAAAAAGTAATGCCGAGAGTTAGGAAAAGCTTTAAGCATTTAATCCTCACCACCAGGGAACTCTTGAACTTGGGAGTGGCCCTCAGAGAAGTCCCATTCCAGTTCTCTCAGCTCATTGTCATTTTTTGACCATAATTGATGGGAAACTAGACTGCAGGCTTTTAAAACTTACTGGAGCAGAGAGAGTGTGTACAACTAGTTATTAGTTTCCTAGCGCTGCGGAAACAAGTTCTCGCAAACCAGGCGGCTTATAATAACAGAAATGATGTATCTCCTCACAATTCTAGAAGCCAGGAGTCTGAAACCAAGGTGTCAGCAGGGCTGGCTCCTGCTGGGAGCTGTAAAGGCATGTCTGTGCCTTTCTCCTAGCTTCTGTAGATTTATCACCTCGGTCTCCCTCCGGCTCTGTCTTCACCTTCAGTCTGTGTCTCCTCTGTGTCTTTTCCTGAAAGGCACTTGCCCATCGGATTAGGGTCCACCCAGATAATTTGGGATGATCTCAAGATCCTTAATTATGTCTACAAAGATCCTCTTCCCAAACTAGATCAACATTCAGAGGTTCCCCTTGACATACCTTTGGGGGTTAAGGGCAATCATCAGCCCACTATCACTTGTTTGTGAGATTTTTGTTTTGGAAGAAGGCTACGACAACAGAAATATAAACTGAAGGGAAGCAAAAGCTAAAAATAAAAAGTATAAAGTTTCCTAGGCCAGTTTCAAATTAACAGATGTAAGTGACTTGTGGTAAATTCTTCAAAACTTTGTGGTAGCCTCTTTAAAAACTGACCCAAGCTAGGAACACTCCTCAAATGGTTACCACCTACTTAACCACTAAAGCCTATCGCCTTCCTAATTTCTAGTCATGGAATTTAAAGGAAACAAACATTCTCAATTGTCCTGACATTTGTAATTACGTGAGAGGGAAAAAAGCATAAATAAGCAGCCTAACAGAGTTTGAGGTGCCATGTACTAAATTTAGATTCTGTTTCCAGGGGTGCCTGGGTGGCTCAGTTAGTGAAGCATCTACCTTTGGCTCAGGTCATGATCCTGGGGTCCTGGGATTGAGCCCTCCATTGGGCTCCTTGCTCAGTGGGGAGCCTGTTTCTATTTCTCCCTCTCCATGCTCCCATGCTTGTGCTCTCTCAAATAAATAAAATCTTTAAATATATATATATATATTTTAAAAGATTCTGTTTCCAGCAAGGTGTTAGGTTAAACACATGAATGAATTCTCTTGTTAAAAACAACTAAAAATCTGACAATCTTAAGAGAGTCAATGAGCTGTCACAAAAGTAAGGAATTTTCGAATCAGGGACTGAATACAGGTAAGACTGTAGCCAGCCATTTCCCAAACAAAGAGGGAGGGTGGAGAAGGATACTGAACTTTGCATTCAAGGCCTCAAATGGCTCCAGAGACAGCCCAGAGTCTCCGCAGCTGGGGAGTCTAACAGAAGATCCTCCCCCCCAAAGCGATCCCAGTGGGTAAAACCATCAATTTAAGAATGAACGTAGACATAAACTGGTTTTGCTCCTCAATCCTCCACTTCTCCCATCCCAACCCCGGCTCAAGATGGACAAGAAAATTAGCCCAAATTTCAGTGCTAAGTAGGAGAGAGAAAAAAATAGAAGCTAGCTTCATGAGTGTTTTCAGCCTGAATTCACACCAGCTGGGGAAAATGGGCAATCCTCTCGCTGAACATTTATTTGAGAGTAACCCTAAAGGAGTAGCTCCCACAAACCTGGAAGAGGCAAATGCTGATCCTATCTGGAGGGCTCCACCTCTAACTCAGCTACTGATAATTTCTGCAGGCAAAGTTCCAAAGCATCAAGCAACAGGTTGTACTCAATTATTAAAGCACCATAAACAAGGACCAGCAAACAAAAAACAAAAACAGACTGCATGAGAAAGTCCACAACGTTACCGTTAATCCAATTCTATGGCTTGAGGCCTGAAATAAGTGCGTGTTTATATACTTATACAAAAGCAATGCATGTATAAAGGAGTTATCAAGCAAATTCTAAGCAGAGAACACTGACACAGCCATATTAACAATAAAGAAAGCATGTTTTAAGCAACAAACACTGCCAGAGAGCCACCTCATAAAGATAAAGAGAACAATTCATCAGAAACCATAATTTTATTTTTAAAAGATACTATTTTTATTTGAGAGACAGCAAGCGACAAAGCCAGAGACAGACCATGAGCTGGGGTGGGGACAGAGGGAGGAGAAGCAGACTCCCTGCTGAGCAGGGAGCCTGATGCAGGGGTCAATACCAGCACCCTGGGATCATGACCTGAGCGGAAAACATGCTTAACCGACTGAGACACCCAGGCGCCCCAGAAACGATCAAAATTTTTAATTTACATGCACTAATAACAGCCTCAAGACACACTGGCAAAACTAAAAGGAGTCACAAGCGAATTCAAAATCACAGATTTTTAAACACTGCTCTCAGTAACTGAAAGCAGCAGCAGATACAAATGTATTTTAATTAGTCTCCGCAGGCGCAGGAGGCGCGCCAACAAGTGGGGCCTTTTCACGCGTGGGAACTCAGGGAGGGTTTCTGGAGGCGAGCCCCCCTACCCCCCGACTCGTCCCGGAGAAGCAGGCGCTGCAGGAGAGAGGCTGCTGGCTGACCGGCGCGAGGGAAAGGCAGCAGAGTTAAGGAGACAGAAAACAGGATCCACCTGAGGAGCCACCTGAGGAGCCACGCTGGGAACCTCGTGGGAACCGGAGTCACCTCCCCGCGCAGCCCGGGCGTGAGGATGGAGAAGTGGGGAAGGTCCTCCTCGTCTCATTACCTCAGGAAAGGCTCCTCCCCACCGCGTCATACACCGTAGGCGATTTGAAGATATCTGCGAGTCCGTCAGGCACCCTCTCGCCAACGCCGGCCATCGCCGGCTGAGCTCGAGCGCCGCACGCGGAGAAGGGCGCGCTGCTCGGCGTTTCCCTCGTCGCCCGCGCGCAGGCGCTGCGCTCGCCGTGCGTGCGCCCTCACCGCCCCGCGCAGC
>JAPYYM010004120.1:0-10421 GCA_028534135.1 Potos flavus
TTCCTTGAACACAAATGGATGCTTACCATGTTTCTGACCCTGTGCTAAGCATACAAAGGTAAATAAGACTCAGTTCTTGCTCTCAAAGACCTCCCAGGTAATGCTTAACCGAAAACATTAACTGATAACCAAAATACATACAGCATGACACAATGATGAGGTAAACAGAGGGTAAGGTAGGAACATATGCCTGGGGTGACATGAAAAATCCCAGAAAGGAAACAAAGTTTGAGTCAAAACATAAAGGGTGACCAGCAGGTGACAGGTCACTGAGGCATGAGATGGCAATCTGCAAGGGGAGCACTGTGGGAAAGTCAGGGAGAATTGAGAGAGCACATTGGGTTTGGGAAGCAGCGATGGGTGCAGGGGGAGTCTCACCCCCACTTCACCCCTGCAGCACACCATCTCCATTCCCACCACGTGGCACTATTAGTGCACCAAGGGAGAAGAGCCGGTTTAAGGCACCCCAAATTAGGAAACTCTCATTCCTGCTTCACAAAATAAGAGAAGCATCCAGCCCTATCCCTGGGAGACCTTAAATTCCAGTTCAGGGATTAAAAACACAAACAAACAAGCAAAACCCTGTGGGTGGTGGCCTGGGACCAGAAGAAGCCTAGAAAACCCTTCCCCCTCTCTTGGCCTCCAGGCCACTCTCTGCAACCCTGGTGCCTGAGCAGGACAGTGTCTCCAGGGAGTGGAAGCCTTTTCAGTTGAAACCAACTCTGTTGCCTTCGGCTCTTCGTGTCTTCCCACTGGGAAGGGAGATGGATGCATGCCCCGCAGTGCAGCATTCCTTCCTTCTCTCTCCTCCTTCTCCTCCGCAGCAAGTCACACCCCGGCAGAGTTCTCCTGCCCTCCACCCCATCATTTCCTCCTCTTCTCCCTGGCCCCTTCCCACCTCCCCCTGCCTTCCTTCCCACTTCTCTCCCTCAACTTTCCTCATTCTTCCCTAGCACCTCTCTCTCCAGCCTGAGCTTCATGATGTCAGAAAGGAAAAGCAAGCCATTTTTATGCTTTGTTTCTAAACCCAAGCCAATAAAATGCTTCTTTCATTTGAGGAGAAGGGAAAGCAATAACTCAGGCATTAGCAGGGAGTACAACACACTTATTTGTAGTCTTCTTGGAGCTCCGTGGGGCCAGCTCCTCCCACATGCAGGGTCTGCTCTCAGAGCACTGAGCGTGAGGTGTAAGACTCAGAAAAATAGCCCTGAGGGGTGTGGAAGCAGCAGGTTGTGACAGAGCTGTAGCCTGATACTGTGTTCCCTGTCTGTCACACTTGTCCCCTCCTTTTGGGATGTGACCAAGTCTCATCACTTGGCCAGGACCTAGGACAGTCTCCATCATCCCTGCACAAAGAGGGTTCAAATATCTTGAGCCCAACTCAGGGATGGCTTTCATGGCCAGGCCAGACCAGCCCTGCCTTCTACCCCATCTTGCAACAAGCTGCCATGAGCCCAGAATTCCCAGCATGAGAGGAAGACTCAGTTTGTGGCCTCGGGGATTCCCCGTGGAGCCAGTTATACAGTGGTGGAGCCAGTCTATACAGCTCGTACTCTCAAAGAGCTTCTGGTCTGATGGAATCAACACAACCCCTCCCCTCCAGGTGTTCCCGGGTTAGCAGCTCCCAGGGCGACACAATAGAGAGGGAAGGCACAATGGTCTTTGGAGCCAAGGGTCCTGCCCATAAATCCCAGCTCCAGTCCGATCGGCATATTCATCTATGAACTGGGGCTTTTCCTAGCAACCTACATCCCAGTGAGGCACCATGGAAGGCTTTAACTGCATTCCCTCCAGCATGCCCTTGGAAGGACCCTGGAATGTCTGCCTCTCGTAGCCATTTCCCCCTTTCCTTTTTCCTCCCACCCTCCATGACTCTCCTCTCAATCTCTGCCTCTCAGACTCTCTCTAGAGCAACAATAATGGCGCCTTGATGGGGGCCCTGCTTCATGCCACGTATTGTACCGGTTCCTTAACAAAACCTCAATCTCCACTTCTTGGGTTTAGATCCACTCTCCTTTCTGAGAATTGTTGGTTGCCAAAGACAAATTCTACTTCTCTGCGATTCTCATGCCTGGCTCAGATTGGCTGCACATTTCGGGTGCCCCATTACTGAGAGGTCAGTCAGATGAACACCTATAACCAAATGTCGTGATTTGTAAACCTGCCCATAACAATCAGCTAGCACAGTGGCTCTGGGCCTCTTACGAAGCTTAACATCCCAACTCCTATAGCCCAAAGTTCCCATCAGTGAGCTCATTTCTTGAGCCCACTATTATTAGGTTACAAATCCATTTTCCAGATGGTGTTGCTGGCACAGGGAAAGCCTGGGACACTGGCTCAATGTCGCCCACTGCCTCGCACCAGGAAAGATGGTGAGTGTCTGGAGGTGGGTGGAAGAGGCGATAGAGGCCATGATATAAAGGGCAGGGCGCCCTACCGAGCCAGTGCGTCTCAGCGAGTGTCCTGCATGCCAACTGCCAGGTCCGTGGTGCCTTGCAGCACTGATCCGGGCTGCTGCAGTGGTCAGAGTAGAAGCCAGAGAGGCGGGCCTGACACGAAGCTAACATGACTGTCGCACTCCTGCCAGGGACGCCGAGGAGCTGTGGGGCTGGCTGCCAAGCAGTTAGGGCCGATCTTTGAGGATGGCCAGAACGGAAGGTCCCCCTCTCTGAACAACTGCCCAGAATGCAGAGTGACCCAAACTCGGGTGGATCTGTGACTTCTCGGATCCCTCCACTGCAGGGCTAGCAGAGAGAACACAGTGCTTATCACCATCCCTTCCTCAGTCTCCAGAACAGACTTGGGGGCGGGGGGAGAGGGAAGGGGAAAGAGCAGCTTTAAGCTAGAGACTTCTGGATCCTTAAGACAGGGCTCTGGCACTACTGGGTAAGAGAACTTCAGCTCTACTACCGCTGCTTCCTCTGAGATCCCCCAGGTTGGTAGGAGATCAGTAATGTCCTACCTAGCCTCTGGAGGGCACAGGAGAGCTATGGGTGACCACCAACCCCAGTTTGCCCAGGACTAAGGTTGGGGAGGGAGGTTCCCTGGATGTGGGACTTCCAGGGCTAAAACTGGCAAAGTCCCAGGCAAAACAGGATGAGTTAGTGACCCTGGAGAGTGGCTTTGCCTCACCTGTTATGGGCCCCTGTCTCCTGCTTCCCATCCTCCTTCTTGTTCTTTAAGCATCCTCTGGAGGAAAAGTTTCCTGTTTAGCATTTGTCCTAGTATAGAGGTTAAAGGGGGCACGCTAGAGAAATTGATGAGTAGATAACATCCCCATGGCCACAGTCTACAAAGGCTGAAACCAAGCAATGCTGGCTTGTAGAGCACCCATGAGAGGCGTGTTGGAAAGAAGAGGAAGTTGACTATCTTCTAGGGAGGGAGGTGCTCTGACCGGGAGGCTGGACCCTGTGACAATGACCTTACAGCTTTATCAAGGTTGCCCGCTGTTCATCCCGGAGGACCGCAAAGTGAAGACCTAGATGTGACGAGGGATGTCATGGGATTGGAAGCTTTCAGTGAGCTGGTGTGCGGGAAGGTGAGCCACTTCTCCCCCATGTGCATGGCAGTCAGCCTCTGTAGGTCCTTTCCTTGCACTCTTGTTCACGCATTGCCTCCCGGAGCAACCTCTTCCTCCCTTTGTTGGTTCTTACGTTTTCTTGTCATTCTCAGCTGATCTTGGAGCTCCCCTCTTCCATGAAGCCCACCAAAAGGAGGAGTTTCAATGAGCTTCCATTAGTCTTTATTTCACTTTCAGGTGAGAAGAATGTACATCTTTGATTAAGGGGTCCCACTCCAGTTACCAAGTTGGTGAAGGATATGTATCTCCTAACCTAGACCTTTCACACAGAGGGACAGAGCTCCTGGGGACAGGGCCCGTACACGGCAAAATGGATGCATCAGTCCTCAAATGTGATTGGACATCCTGGCATGCCTCTAGCATGCAAATTGTGACTTTTATTATAGTGTGCTTTTAAAGGCTTTCCAATATAAACTATAATATTTATACTAAAATGAAATTCCTCCGCCTCTTCCATTATCATGTATGTGTGTGTATGCACATGTGTGTAAAACACCCATTGCATATTTTTTTAACTGGGCATTTACAAACTAGGTGGGGAGTAGAAAAAACTCCCCAGACCAATCCTCCAGGAAGGAAAAAAATAATAGCTTCAAGGTTCTATATGTTTGGGGAGAGAAGCAGAGTAACTGGCTAATGTTCGTAAGAACGAATAATTAGCAAATTAGGACTCAAGGTATTTCTTTCTCACGGAGTAATCATTTGTTTGTCTTAAATGAACAAATGGGTTGATTGAAATTATTAGCACGTGAGAGTGTTGACTGAGCCTCACCAGCAGCTGTGAAATGCAAACAGACGTGTGGAGACATAATCACATTCTCATAACTGCTAATGACTTTGATGAAGGCAGAATATCATACTAAAAACTAAAAAGATTAGCCTTGAGGTTATACGTTTATATGAAAGTTCTTTAATTAATGCATGTCATCTCTGTTCTTTGGGGCAGCCTTTTGCTGCAAATCTGTTGCTTAAAAGCTAAGTATCTTAACATATATCATTATAAGAAAAAATTTTATTCCCCATACATTTGGGGGTGTATGCAAATGCTTTTTCAACAATATTTTCTTCATATTCTTTTCATACTGTTTTATTTATTTCAGACAGAGAGAGAGAGTGTGTGTGCATGCTCAAGCAGGGGGGAGGGGCAGAGGAAGAGGGAGAGGCAGACTCCCCACTGAGCAGGGAGCCCGATGATGGTGTGGGGCTCGCTCCCAGGACCTGGGGATCATGACCTGAGCCGAAGACAGATGCTTAACCAACTGAATCAACCAGGTGCCCCCTCCTCACATTTTTTAAATGAAAAATTTCAAATACACCGAGAAGGGAAAAGAATTTATCAATGACCACCATATACTTATCGCTTATATTCTACAATCAACACTTTCAAATATTTGCTTTGTCATCTATCTATTATCTATCCATCCATTAATAAATCTTATTTTCAATGCATTCGAAAGCATATTACAGACATCAGTGCAATCCATCTTTAAATACCTCAGTATACATGTCATTAACTAGAGTTTGATGCTTGTTTTACAGTTCCTTTTTTAGGTGAAATTTACATACAGTGAATGCATCCACCTTAAATATATCATTTGATGAGTTTGGACAAATACACATTCCTGTGGGACCCAAAGCCCTAGAACATTGCCAAAGCTCCAGAAAGTCCCCTCCCATCTCTTCCAGTTAATTCTGCAACACAGGCACTGTTCTGATTTTTTTCACCAAAGCGTCGTTTGCCAGATTTTATGTAAATAGAAGCATAAGCATATAGTACATACTCTTCTGCATAAGGGCTCTTTCACTTAGCTTCTGAGCATCCTCCATGCTGGGTGAATCAGTAAATCATTCCTTTTGATGGCTGAGTAGTAGCTCATTGAATGAATATATCACAGTTTGATTACCCATTCTCCTGCTGATGGACACCTAGGCTGCTTCCAGTTCTGAGCAATTATGAATAAAGCTGATATGAACAACACTTCCTGCGGACATATGATCCTGTTTCATAAGGGTAAATATCCAGAAATGAACTTACTGGGTCATAGGTTAGACGTAGGCTTAGTTTTACTAAAACAAAACAGAACAGAACACCTGCCAAAATGTTCCACAGTAATTGTACCATTTTACACTCCCATCAGCAATATATGAGAACTCCAGTTCCTGTTCCACATCTTACCAACAGTGGTGCTGTCAGTCATTTTAACTTAGGGCATTCAAATGGGTATGCAGCAGTATATTAGTGTAGTTTTAATTCACGTTTTCCTGATGACTAACGATACTGAGCATTTTTTGTGTGACTATTGGCCATTTATTTATCTTTCTTTGTGACGTGTCTATTCAAATCTTTGCCTATTTTTACTGGGTTGTTTGTTTTTTTATTATTGAGTTACAGGAATGATGTATACATTCTGGACACTAGTCCTTTGTCAGATAGATGTTTTGCAAACATTTCCCCCAATCAGTGGGTTGCCTGGTTCTTCCTCAATAGTGTTTTTTGATGAGCAGAAGTTTTTAATTTTTATGAAGTCTGATTTAACAACATTTTCTTTTATGGTTATTGTCTTTCTTAATCCTGGAAACCCTTGCTATCTATCCCTAAGTCACAAAGATATTTTCCCAGTTTCTTCTGGCAGCTTTACAGTTTATGATCCGTATCAAATTAATTTGTATGTGTGTGTGTAAAGCAAGGGCTGAGATTAATTTTTTCCATGTTAATACCCAGTTCTTCCACTGCTATTTGCCGAAAAGACTTTCCTTTTCTCCATTACATTGATTTGGTGACTTCCCCAAAATCAAATGTTTATAGATATATGGGTCTATTTTGAGGCTCTCTATGTTATCCCACTGACCTATTTGCTGATCTTCATGTCAATCCATACTGTTTGGATTAATATAGCTTTTATAATAAATCTTGGAGACAAATAGCATAAGCCCTCCAACTTTGTTCTTTTTAAAAGGATTGCCTTGGGGCGCCTGAGTTAAGCCTCTGCCTTCAGCTCGGGTCATGATCTCAGGATTCTGGGATAGAGCCCCACATCGGGCTCTCTGCTCAGCAGGGAGCCTGCTTCCCCCTCTCTCCCTGCCTGCCTCTCTGCCTACTTGTGATCTCTCTCTCTCTCTGTCAAATAAATAAATAAAATCTTTAAAAAAAATAAAAGGATTGCCTTATATATTCTAAATCCTTTGCATTTCAATATAAAATTTAAAATTAGCATGTCAGTACCTTTTTAAAAAAATCTGTTGGGATTATGATTGGGATTGCATTGAATCTAAGGGGAAATTCTAATTTGGGGAGACTTGACATTATACCAATTTTGAGTCTTCCAATTCATGAACATGGAATATCATTCCAGTTATTTAGATCTTCCTTACTTCTTCTCAATGTGTTTTGTATCTTTTAGTTTTGCATTTATTTTCTCAAATGTGTTCCTAAGTGCTTTATGACTCGTTGCTATTAAAAGTAGAATTTTAAGAATTTTTTATTGGTGTATAGAAATCTAGCTGTCTTTAGTACATGACCTTATATCTTGTGGTCTTTCTAAAGTCACTTAATAATTCTAGTAGTTGTTTTTTAGTACAACTCCTAATTCCTGAGCATTTTCTATGTAAACAGCCAGATCATCCACAAATACAGTTTTATTTCTTTCTTTCCAATCTCTATGCCTTTCTTGAAATCCTCACTGGCTGTCATGTCTAGTATGTCATTGAATTAAAGTGGTGAGATGGGTGTCCTTCCCATGTTCTCTATCTTAGGACTGTTGGAAAATAATTCTCCATGGATCTCATGCATTTGTGCAAGAGCTTTCTCTTCTGGAAGAGAAATGCAGACAGGCAGAGACATAATCTTCTGGACTATTTTTTATTCTAGTCTATTTTTTCAAGAATATTTGTATATTCTTGAAATTTTTCAAGAACCGCCTAGGAAGACAGAGATAATGTCTCTCTCTGCAAAAGAGGAATGATTTGTTAGCTGTCTAGGATATCCTTCCAGGGCAAAGGCTTGGCAGGTTCGCATGCAACCCCTTTCAAAAGATTGGAGTTCCCTAAGCTTAGCATTCCTCATCTGTGACACAAACTAGTTTGTGCAGAGTGTCCATTTAGGCCCAATAGGACCTGGGGGGACAATGATAAGAACATGAGGCTCATGCTACCTGCTGTGCAGTGAGCAGTTAAGCTCTTTGTTTTTGACCCAGAGATCTCATGTCACCTGTCAGCATCTGCTCTGGATTGAATTGTATCCCCCCAAATTCATATGTTGAAGCACTAAACCTCAATGCGACTAACCCCAATGCATTTAGAAATAGGGCCTATAAGGAGAAGACTAGGGTTAAGTGAGATCATTAGGATGAGGCCTTGACCCTATAGGTTAGTGTCTTTATAAGAAGAGACACCAGAGAGCTTGTTTCTCTCTCTCCCCCACCACCCTCTCTCATTCTCTCTCTCATTCTCCCTTCCACTCTCCCTTCCCCCATCTCATTCTCTCTCTCTCTCTCTCTCTCATTCTTTCTCTCTCTCTGCCACACTCAGGGGAAAGGCCATGCGAGGTCCAAGTACTGTCTATAAGCCAGTAAGGGAGCTCTCACCTGAACCTAACCTTGATCGAAACCTGACCTTGGACTTTTTAGCCTCTAGAACTGGGAAAAAATAAAATTTCCACTGTTTAAGCCACATTTGGTGGTGTTTAGTTAATGGCAGCCCCAGCCAACTAATACAATATCCACAAGACTGTGGTAGGCTAACTTGTTAGCTTACAAGTAGCATAAAATGCAGATTCATCATATTTCTTGACAAGAGAGAAAGCATTAAATCTTTGACTATTAAGTATAATGTTTGGTATAAGATTTTTGTAGACATTTTTAATCAAATTGAGGAAGTTCTCCTCTATTTTCAATTTGCTAAGAGTTTTTAATATAATTGGGTGTTGCATTTTTGTCAAATGCTTTGTCTGCATCTGCTGATGTGGTCATTTTTTTTTCCCCTTTATTCTGCTTATATAGAGAATTACATTGATTGATTTTTGAATGTTAATCCAATCTGGAATTACTGGAATAAACCTTACTTAGTCATGATGTCACATAAATATGTATGCATTGCTGTACTCAGTTTGCTAATATTTTGTTAAAGACTTTTTTTTTTCTTTTGGTAAGAAATCTAGATTCATTAGGGATATTGGTCCATTACACTTTTTTTTTTCCATACTGTCTGTTTCTAGTTTTGGTATTCAGGTAATGCTGACCTCATAAAATGGGTTAGAAAGTCTTCTCACCTTCTTTGTTTTATGGAAAAGTTTATATTAGTCAGCTGAGGCTACCATAACGAAACACCGTAGACTAGGGGGCTCAAATAACAGAAATTCATTTTCTCACACTTCTGAAGACTGGAAGTCCAAAATCAAGGTGCCAGCGTGGTCAGGTTCTGATGAGAACTCTCTTCCTGGCTTGTAGATGGCTACCTCTCCCTTGTGTCCTCCCATAGCAGAGAGAGAAAGAGAGAGGGAGAGAGAAAGAGAGAGAGAGGGAGGATCTATGTCTCTTGTTATAAGGACACCAATCCCATCATGGGACCCCACCCTCATGGCCTCATCTAAACCTAATTACCTCCCAAAGGTCCCACCCCAAATAACAAATACCAGTATTAGAGTTCAGGGTTTCAACATATGGATCGGGGCATGGGGGTACAATACAGTCCTTTGAAGAGTTTGAGTAGAATCGGTATTACTTCATTCTTAAATGCTTGATAGAATTTACCAGTGAAATCACCTGAGCCTGGAATTTTCTTTGTGCAAAAGTTTTAATTACAAATTCAATTTCTTTACTAGATATAGAACTATTAATATTTTTCTATTTATTCTTTTTTTATTTATTTTTTTAAAAGATTTTATTTATTTATTTGACAGAGAGAGATCACAAGTAGGCAGAGAGGCAGGCAGAGAGGGGGAAGCAGGCTCCTTGCTGAGCAGAGAGCCCGATGAGGGGCTCGATCCCAGGACCCTGAGATCATGACCCGAGCTGAAGGCAGAGGCTTTAACCCACTGAGCCACCCAGGCACCCCTTTTTCTATTTATTCTTGAATCAGTTGTGCAATTTGATTCTTTTAAGAAATTGTTCCACTTAATTTAAATTATTAAGTTTATTGGGACAAAGTTACTCCTATTTCCTTATTATCTTTTTTGATATCTTTAAGATCTATAGTGACGTTCTCGCTTCGTTCCTGAGATTAGTCATTTGTATTTTTTCTTTTTTTTCTTAATGAATCTCGCCAGAAGTTTTGTTGTAGCTTCTGATGGGTGATTTTTTTTCTGTCATCAATTTTTGACTTCACTGATCTCTGCTTTTACCTTTATTCTTTTCCTTCTACTTACCCTGTGTTGGCTTTGCTCTGTTTTCCAGCTTCTTTTTACAATGATTTTATTTATTTGAGAGAGAGAGAAGAGGGAAGGAGCAGAGGGAGAGAGAAAACCCAAGCAGACTCCACACCGAGCTTGGAGACTGACGTGGGCTCAATCTTACCACCCTGAGGTGAGACCTGAGCTGAAACCAAGGTCAGACGCTCAACTACCTGCACCACCCAGGTGCCCCTGTTTCCTAGTTTCTTAGGTGGAACCTTAAATAATTGATTTCAGACATGTCTTTTTTTCTAATATAAATGTTAAAGCCATTAATTGCCCTCAAAGCACTGCGTTAGCTCTCTCCCACAGACTTTGATGTGGTGTAGACATGAGCTAAAGGTGTCCCCAGGGAGCTGGCTATTGGAAGAATTATGCAGAAAGGCACTCGGGGGAGGGCGGTGGTGGTGGAGCCAGCAGGAGGCTATCTGGGCACCTCTGACGCCCTCCAACCCA
>JAPYYM010004121.1:0-10421 GCA_028534135.1 Potos flavus
CCAACAGTGGAAGAGGGTTCCCCTTTCTCCACATCCTCTCCAACATTTGTTGTTTACTGTCTTGTTGATTTTGGCCATTCTAACTGGTGTAAGGTGGTATCTCAGTGTGGTTTTGATTTGAATCTCCCTGATGGCTAATGATGATGCTTCTGCTCAAATCTTTCATTCTGTACTTGGCATTGTTGGATACCTCACTGATTTCTTTACACCATAGCTCAGCACTGGCCCCTGGTTGTATGCCTAGATGACTGTACTGAAGATTTCTAGCAACAGGGAAAAGGTGGGGGGAAAAATAAGGTGCAGTGAGAACTGCACAGTAAACAATATAATGGAAGAACAAGGCATTCCTATTATTAAAAATCCCTCAACCATTTCTTCCTCCTAGAAAACTATACTCATTTTTTTTCCCACTCAGAGGTCAGTCTCTTGTCATTCTGCTAGAACCCCCCTTGCTCTTCCTCCATCCTCCCTGGCTTAAACCCCCTCAAATACCCAAACCCCTTTCTATTCCTTATGCAGGATAAGCTAGATCTCTCAATCCTATTTCCCCAATGTATCCATATCCTAAAGTAGTGGTTTTCCACCTTTTTAGTGAAACTCATAGTGTAAAATACATTTTGTACTGTAAACACACACATATGTGTACACACACGTCACATATATATCAAAAATTAAATTATATGTGTATGTAGTAGTGCACGTGTATGTACACACACGAATACCAAAAGTTTCATTGAACAACAGTTATCCCTACTACTGTGTATGTATATATTTTCAGTTCTACTCTCCTCTATTTCCTTTTTTAAAAGCATACTGGTCACAATGCACTAATAATTGATTTCAGGACTCAAATCAGTTAAAACCCACTATCTTAGTCAGGTGGGGCCGCCATAACAAAATACCATGCACTGAGTGGCTTCAACAACAGGAATTTATTTCTCACAGTTCTGGAAGCTGGGAAGCCCAAAATCAAGGTGTCAGCCAAGGCAGAACCCCAGTGAGGGCTTTATTTCTGGTTTGGAGAGGACTGCATTCTTTCCTGTGTCCTCACTCAGTGGGGAGAAAGACAGAGACCCTAATCCTACCGGATGGGCCCCATCCTCACGATCTCACCTAAATCTAATCACCTTTGGAATATTCCACCTCCAAATACCATCGCACTGGAGTTAGGGCTTCAACGTATGAATTTTGGGGAGATGCAAACCTTCAGTCCGTAACACCCAGACCAAAAAATATTCCTTTAAGATCTTTCCTTCCAGGTTCCAGAAGCCCATTGAGGGGTTTTACTGAGAAGTAGACTTCCAGTCTCATAAAACATGAAAACTGCAATGAGAAAAACTTGAAATATCCTCCCAAAGTAAGCAATAGAGTATAATAATAAAAATGGATAGGCTATGAATGAAAAACAGCTAGATTGAAATCCTTGTTTTAACTCCGTTCCTACCTTCTCTAAACTTTACTTTTAAGTATACTGCTACATTGATAGCTAATTCACAGGAATACGGTAAGGCTCAAATTAAATGAAATAAGCACATTATATAAGATATATGGCACAGCATTTCCCTACAAAGTAAGTACTGAACCCATAGTGGTCATGCGTACTATTATTATTCACAAAAGCAAATGATATCTGGAGGATCTGTTTATTTTAAGAAACTATTTGTGCAACTGGTTGCTGTGCAGTTGAAATCTGGCCCATGTGTGTGGTCTGCACCTCCTGGCAAGAGAATCCCACCGTGTACGTTACCAAGGGAGAAAACAACAGTTAAATGTAGGAAGGGGCTCATCAGATTTTATATTTATTTCTCCAACCACCACAGCATTTTCTTGCTTAGTCAGAGTGAGAGTTTGGTATCCAGGCAAGTTTGCAACTGAAAATGCAACCCTTTGGCAAGTACATCAAAAGGGTGGTAAATAACCGCTTTCACTTGGTTTCCTTTGTTCTACATCACCTCCTAGAATTTTTCACCCTCTATAAAGAGACGAAGAGTGGGATGAAAGCTACTTCCTTGACTATATCTGGAAGTGTTGTTGTATGGCTCGCAGAGACTATGGGTCAGCGATTTTGAAGCCAGGAGTGATATAGGACAAGGCAGGCTTTCCCCAAGTGACACCCAATGCCTAATATGCTACTCTGATGATCAGAGCCTACGGCCTTGTCCATCACTGAACTGGGGACTCAGCATGAGCAAGCACCTGGACAACTTCGAGGAGAAACCCTCCTCCAATATCATCAATATCAATCCCCTTCCCAGCAGCACCCTTTAGGGCTCACCTGCCAATTCTTTGAGACGTATTCACGTTTGTCATTTCCCTTGGGAACATGGAGGGGGCCTCGCACGCCATGGATACATCAGAGACAAAAGGGGTTTGTTTCACTTTCAGATACAAAACTTATGACCTAATACCCTGTGAAATGGAATGTCATCAAGATGGGTTTTTTTTTTTTTTAATCTTATTTGTGTGTCCTGATCATAAAACTCCTTGGATATGCCCCTGTCACCATCCGTGTCCCCACTAAGAAGTAGTAACCACTTCTCATTAGATGAATCATCCATCTGAAGCTACTTAAGTGAGACTGTCCAGGTTAACCCAACTGCTACTTGAAACTTAACCCAGGGTGGCACTAAAATGACTCATTGGGGTTAATGACCTCTACAGACCCAGGCCAACCCATGCATCCCTGTCCCACTGGAATCGATGCTCTCAATTCAGAGTACTAACCAGATCAGGAAAGGCCACGCTCTGATGTCAACATTCGCACTCTCGCACGGATCTGAATGCCAGCGAACGCTCTCCCAGACTACCACTCTCTTGACTTTGTAGCCCCCGGGCCTATCACAGTGCCTGACACGTTGCACCTTGTCAATAAATGTTAGTTGGATTGAATTGCCTTGACTTGTGGAAGCCAATACAACATGAACAGAGCAAGTTGGGGATTTCAATTCAGTGCCTTCACTTCCCAGACTGACTTTTTTTATTAAAATTTTAAATCAAAAGCAGGCATATACATCACCCTAAATTCTCTGATAACGCCGTATCCTCCAAACCACCTAGTTCCCCCTGACTTTTATGAGCATCAATCAGAAACTGTGGTATTTGAATGGGGTTTTTGAAGGGTCTAATCTTATCTCATGACCATATTAAATCTGCATTTATTAAAACTATGTCACTTTACAGGCCCTTCCGGCGTCAGTCCAGCTTGTAGGAGGATGTTAAGAATGAGTTTATGATTAAAACCTTTTTGGAAAACATGAACAAATAATAACCAGTTGTGATACTTTTCCACATTTTTACAATATTTAAAAATATGTTCAGATATCCAAAACTGATCCCACAATTTGATTTATTCACAAGTTCCCTGAAGTGCTTAATAAGTACAATATGGTACAATGAAAATCATGGTTATTACTGCTATTGGGTTGGTAATTCTCCAGGATGAAATCATACTTTTCAGGTTATAAATATACATTTTATTGTTGATTTTATGCCGCATTTTGAAATACTGCTTCTCTGCTTTCATATTTTCAGGGCCTTACAAGGGCATCATAAATCATCTCCAAACTGGAGGAATGCTAATTGATATCAGGTGATCTCAAAATGAAGGCTAGGTTAGACTTGCTGTGTTTTTCATGAATCCCAATTCTTTATGGAACTCTTTCAAAACCAAGACATGCAAGGAACTCATTTTCCAAAATCAATTAAATAAGCATAAGCACATTAGATATTTTAATTATCTGAAAGAGGGCTTCACTCAGCTCCGATGTATGTGCAACTCAGTCCCATGTCCAAATACAGAGGACAGAGAAGGACATACAAAGTGCACTGTCATAGGATCCAATGCTCTCTTAGGAAAAAAACAAAAAGAAAAAAAGTTCTATTACCCATAACTTGATCTGAACAATTTTTCTAACCCTCCTCTGCCCCGCCCCTTTCCCCACTCTTCGATCTTACAATCTATGTTACATCTGTGTGACACAGAATTCCAGGTGTAGATCGACAGGTGTTACTGGCAAGAGGAAGGCTGCCATCTCTCAAAGCTGGTTAGAGCAAAATGACTTCAGCGTGTCTTTGGGCTAATGGGAAGTGGCCTGTGACACAGCATTCATTTTGGCATAACAGATAAGCTAGTCAAGACATATTAAATTTTTTGAGTAGTTGTATATCAATCTCTCTCAAAAAAGAAAAAATACCATAGTAGAATGTCACAAAAGGTGTTATTACATGGAAGAACAAAAGATAATAATAGAAGGAGATTTGGTGTGTCTATGCGTGAGTTTGTGCAAGTTTGTACACTCATGAATATTACTACTACAGAAGAGGGTAAGTTTAAAGAGTGAAGAAATATTGAGTATATGCTTGTCTAGGTAATGCATAAAGACAGAAATATGAAGCAGACATAAAAGTTAAAAAATTACAGCATACTTTAGAAAAAACCTATGTTGACTTCATATAATAACAGAACTAAAGATCTGAGTTAAATGATACCCAAAATTCCCTGATTTTAAAAATGGGGAAATTGAGGGCTGGAAAATGCAAATACTAGCTCAAAGTTACAAGGTGCTGAGTAGCAAAGCCAGGACAAGAAATAAGGCTTTCTACTTCTAGATTAGTTCTCCATCCATATGACGATAGTAAGGACAATGAGTGGACCACCTGTAATCCATCCCTTTCCAGGATATAACAAGGCCAAGAACCACACAGGAAACGATTTTTCACTTTGGTCACCTCGCATGTCACTTGGGTCACTTCTTAATCACACTAACGAAAGCACTGCTGAAGGAGACAGGGCTGTTTTTGATCTTTCACAGGTTACTGAGAGAAACTAACATCCTAAAAACAGATTATAAGCCATGGATTTTAACGACGTTTCTTCATTGTTTTCCTTTGGTGACTTTCTGGTGGATTTACTCTGACATCACCAAAACACCATGCAACAAACCCCACTCTCCTTCCCACCTCTTCTCTGAATCTGCAGTATTACAGCGGCGTGAACAAGAGGATCAGAAAGGCACGTGTAACGTCTGACTCAATCTCACACTGAGCTCAAAATGCATGCGTGCACCTGCGTGCATGCATGTGTGTGTGTACATGCACATCCCTGCTCTTGCACACAAATGGGTGTTCACTTGTTATGGGCATTCATCATGAGTGTGATGTATGATAGATGATGTCTCCGACACACTCCTTTTCTAAGCATATTTTCTTTGATCACTAAGAGGACAGAAGTCCAATTCTGTCCAGTCTGTCTACCACACCCTGACCACCACCAAGATAACAGAGTGGATTCTCACACTTGCCACTCCTTTAAGAAGAAAGTGGTCAGCTGTCAAACATCCAAAGAACAAGGCAAGGAAATCAAATATTTAAATATCTGCAGTGAACCAGGACTTGAGATATGCCCCATTCATGCTCACCTTGACCTTGAGAGGGAAAAAGTATTGACCTCACGCAATATATTAGGGAACTGAGGATCTGAGAGACTAACAAACTTTGTCCAAATTCACCCAGGTCCATCTGACTCCAAAGTCCATTCCCTGAGTCTCATTTTATCTTATTGTTATGGAAATGAGGATCCAAAGAGCTGAGTTAATGTCTAGGGTCACAGGCCAAGTAGTGGCAGAGAGGAGACCGAAATCGCTGACTCTTGTCCAGGGCTTTTTCTACAACTTTTAGAGAGTTCAATAACTTGCAAACTCAGAATTAATGACAAAACAAAATAGGTTAGTTCAAGACTGTCAGAAACTCCAAAGCAACAAAATAAAACAAACCATACACCATTACCAACACGTGTGACCTGTTAGCGTGCGTGTGTGTGCGTATGTCTTGATACACTTGCATATATCATCTGTGCTGTATGTTTATGTCAGCTATATGGATGGCAAGGGGAATACTTCGACATTAATGAATTGTGCTTCTATTTACATTTCCATTACCAATAGCTAACCGGCCAATAAAAGAAATTTTTTTCTTAAGAAAATTTCTCCCTGAGGTTCCTCAAAAAGTTGAAAATAGAGCTACCCTATGACCCAGAAATTGCACTACTGGGTATTTATCCTAAAGAAACAAATGTAGGGATCCGAAGGTACAAGTGCACCCGAATATTTACAGCAGAAATGTCCACAATAGCCAAACTATGGAAAGAACCTAGATGTCCATCAACAGATGAATGGATAAAGAAGATGTGGTATATATATATATACACACATATATACATACTACACACACACACACACACACACACACACACACAATGGTATACTATGCAGCCATCAAGAGAAACGAAATTTGCCATTTGCAACGACGTGGATGTAACTAGAGGGTATTATGCTGAGCGAAATAAGTCAACCAGAGAAAGACAATTATATGAGCTCTCTGACATGAAGAATTTGAGAGGCAGGGCGGGGGGGTTATGGGGGGTGGGGGACGGAAATGAAACAAGACGGGATCAGGAAGGAGACAAACCATAAGAGACTCTTAAACTCACGAAACAAACTGAGGGTGGCTGCGGGGGTAGGGGCGGGTAGGAACAAGGTGGCTGGGTTATGGACATTGAGGAGGGTATGTGCTATGGTGAGTGCTGTGAAATGTGTAAGCCTGAGGATTCACAGACATGTACCCTGGGGCAAATAATACATTATGTGTTATAAAAAAGAAAAAAAAAAAATTTCTCCCTGTACTACATTAGTAAATAAAAGAATGCACTGTAGATGGCATTCTGGGATGGACTTGAAACTGGTGAAATTCATTCTTGTGTAAAGCAAACAGTTTCTGTGGTCAAAAAAAAAAATCAATAAATGAATTATATGCCATCCCTGAAGATTAAACATCTAGGTACATTACTGGATAGTTCATTTATTAAAAGAATCTCTTTAGTGTCAGATTTATATATCCTCTTTGCCATTAATTTTCACTCTATTATAATCTTACCACTCCATCTTATGGATTTATTAGCTTTTTGTTAAAATATGCATACATCTCAGAGGGCCTGGGTGGCTCAGTCGGTTAAGTGTTCCACTCTTGGTCTTGGTTCAGGTCATGATCTGAGGGTAATGAGATCAAGCCCCACATCAGGCTCCACACTCATTGGGGAGTGTGCTTAAGATTCTCTTTCTCTCTCTCCCTCTGCCCGCCTCTTTCTCATACTATCTTCCTCTCTCTCTCTCTTTCTCTCTCTCTCAAATAAGTCTTTAAAAAATATATGCATATATCTCTACCACACCATTAGGGGAGAAGGCAGAAACTCCAAAAAAGAAGAAATATCCTAATAAGGATAAAACTAAGAGTTGTTAAAATTAACATTAAAAAATCAGTGGTGGGGTGCCTGGGTGGCTCAGTGGGTTAAAGCCTCTGCCTTCGGCTCAGGTCATGATCTCAGGGTCCTGGGATCGAGCCCCGCATCGGGCTCTCTGCTCAGCAGGGAGCCTGCTTCCCCCTCTCTCTCTGCCTGCCTCTTTGCCTACTTATAATCTCTCTCTCTGTCAAATAAATAAATAAAATCTTTAAAAAAAAAAAATCAGTGGTGTTGCTCATTTATCACTCATATCTTAATCTAATTCAAGTCCATAAAGGGTCTCTGCTCCATGGAGTCATCTGAGAATCCAGAATTTTCCATCCCATGGTTGCACCAACTCTTCAGACTTGGAATGCTTTACTGTGTCCTCAGAATTGAAATGGCAGGCAAGAAAAGAATGACAGAGCATGGAGATTTGGGTAAAAAGATTTCAGGGGCCAGGGATGCAAGTACACCAATGTATCTCTGACCACAACCTAGTTATATGGACCTGCAAAAAAGGCTGGGAAATGTAGATTTCCTGCATGCTGATGAAGTTAAAAAAAAAAAATGTGGGGTTTGGTGCCAAATAGCAGTCTTAAATAATCAAATCTTAATTATGAAAGAATTATATGTAACAATAAAGCCAGTCTATTTATAGAAGGTAGACAATAAAGCAGAATGAATTAGCTTAAAGTAGTTCTGAATTTCAATTTAATTTTTCTGTAAGTTGCGTGACCTCACTTGTGGAAGATGAAGTTTATGTGTGTACATACACATGTGGACATGCTATAAAAAATATCAGATGAAATCTAAACCTACATCTTCATGGCCACTGTACTTCCTCCCACAATATCTAACCTCTTCCTTCTCCCTACTGGTTTTCTTTCCAGACCCCATTTCATCCTTCGCTGAGAATCCTTCCATCCCAAGGACATTCTACTTATACTATCTTTTCTCAAGACGGCCCTGACTCTATCCCCATCTATACATCATCATTAGAGAAGCTGCCCTACCAAAGAAGTATCCCTATGACCCCAGAGAAGAACCCCTCCAGCAGTTACATCTAAACTGACCAAAGATGAATGCTGGACCCCTACTGGGCCAAGCCGTCATTATGCCAAGATCTTGTAGTTGAGACTAAAATCTATAGTTATTGGGACCAGGGTGGGCACAAAAGATCAAGTTGCCTGGCTACTGCTAGGATATCCTTAAGTGCAACCCAAAGTTACGGGGCTGAGATAACAAAATGCCTTGCAGAGCAAGATGCTGCAGAGAGCAGAATGGAGCAGAAAGGCAAAAAAGCAGCCATGCGAGAACAAGCCCTCCAGACAGAGAACAATGAAGACAGGAGCTGCCTGGGACAAGAAAGCCCAGCCATACCTCCTGTCCCTTGGTTCCATGAACATACCCTCCATTTTTAAGAGAAATCCCCCTTTTCTCGTGCCATTTCAAATGGGTTCATCTTTCTTATCACCGAATGACTCCGGCCTGAAATATCTATTAGCTCATCCTGCCTTTCCATGGTTACTGAACTAAATCTAACTATCCTTCAAAACACTTCCCCTTAGGTCATGACTTAATAAATCCAATTCTCAGGGACCAAGGTTTACAGACAATGTAGAAGATTTACTAAACAGATAGACCGGTTGGGTGATCAATTGGTCTGAAGAAGTCAATCAAACAAAAGAGAAGCAGAGAAACGGGGCTGGAGATGAGGGTGCCCTCAGGATTAACACTGGTAATCAAGGTGCTTTTATAATCTACCCATGCCCTCTCCTGATCGTCGCAGCACGCCAAATCTTGCCCCTCCTTGAGGTATTTGTATTTTCTGTTTCTTATGCATGGCAAAAATGTCATGCTCCGGTATGAACAATGAATCTTGGAACACTGAAAAAATAAAATAAAAATTAAAAAAAAAAAAATTTCATGCTCCAAAGCTCCCCACATCTCATTCCTCTTCATTCAAGTGTCTGCTCAAATATTACCTCCCAGAGCAGACTCCTTTGTCCACACCATCCAAGGTCCCCACCTCCCTCTGTCTCTCCCTAGCACAAGGCCTTGGCACTTATTTTCTGAACTTAAGTCATTTCTTTATATATTTATTTGTATCTCTGTTTTATTGAAATGTAACTGACATGCAGTATTATATTAGTTTCAGGTATAAAACAATGATTTGGCAAACTACAAATATTGTGAGATCATCACCACAGTAAGTCTAGTTACCATGTCACTATACAAAATTACAAAATGTCTTTTTCTTATGATGAGAACTTTTTTTAAAAGATTTATTTAGGAAGAGGAGCAAGATGGCGGAGGAGTAAGAGGCAGAGATAGTGTCTGATCCCAGAAGTTCAGCTAGAGAGTTATCAAACCACTCTAAACAACTACAAACTTAGCAGGAAATAGAAGAGAAGACGAACAGCACCTCTAGGAACAGAAAATCGACCACTTTCCGGAAGGTAGGACGTGCAGAAAAGTGCCAAAGCGACGGGAAGAGAGACCGCGGGGGGAGGGGCCGGTTCCCGGCAGCCGCAGAGCAGCGGAGCACAAAATGGGAACTTTTAGAAGTCTGCTCCACTGAGGGTCATCGCTCTAGAGGCTAAGCGGGGGGTGGAGCCCTCGTGGGGACAGCGTGGTCGCAGGACCCGCGGGGTCACAGAAAGACCGGGGGTGTCTGAGGTTGGCAGAGCTCCCAGATATCAGAACGGGGAAGCCAACGGCAGAGAGCGAGCTGAACAGTGAGCTACCAGCTCAGGCTTACCTTACACTGTGATCCCGGCACAGTCAGGCTGCTGCTCTTCGAGCGGGGACCCCACAAGGGGCAGATCCGGAGAGACCCCCTCCTTCCTCCTCCGGGAGGAGCGGCGCGGGAGCGCGCAGCAGGAATCTGCTGGGTTTGGAGACTCCAAACGGCCGTGCGCCAGGGACAGAAACGCTCGGTCACAGGCCGGGTAAGCTCGGAGCGCGGCCGGAGACCAGGGAGACGGGAGGGATGGACGGCTTTTCTCTGAGGCCGCACTGAGGACTGGGGCCCCAGGCTCTCGGCTCCTACAGGCCGGAGACTGGGAGGCCGCCATTTTCACTCCCCTCCTCCAAAGCGGTACGGAAAGCGTTCAGGGAACAAAAGCTACAAGAGCGAACCCGA
>JAPYYM010004122.1:0-10421 GCA_028534135.1 Potos flavus
AAAAAAAAAAAAGGAGGGACAGGTTAAAGGGAGCTCAAAGGACGAGAGCGTGCGTGCACACGGACAGTGGCTCAGGCGCTGGGTCACTAATAAGCCGGGCGCGCGGGCAGCGGTGTCCTGCTTCTCCCTTTCTAAAAAACAACTGGAAATTTAAGAAAAGAAACATAAAATGAACACCGAAAATGCTACCCAGACTAAATCTACTGTCCCTGGACCCGCATCCTCCAATACAGAGCATCCCAGCCACTCCAGTAGCCGGAAATATACAATGGATTCCAAACACTTAGATCAAAAAAAGGAATGAAAAGGGGAGCCTGGCTGGCTCAGTCAGTGAAGCGTGCACCTCTTGATCTCAGGGTTGTGGGTTCAAGCCCCACGTTGGGTGTAGAGATTACTTAAGAAAACAAAATCTTAAAAAAAAAAAAAAAGGGACGATGATAGATGGGACGGTTATGTTTCCGTATCAATCGTGTGTATAAACGAGAACATTCTGGACGTGCTGCTGGGGCGGGAGACGGCCAAGGGACCTGGGGTCCTTTCTGGGGAGATTAAAGTGTCCCTAAACCAGCTGCAGGCACGTCCACACAACTCTGCAAACACTCTAGAATCCACCGACTTGTGCGCTCTGGGTAGGCAATCTGTAAGGAGTGAATTGATGCTTTTTAAAGAATCTGAAATAAAAACTAAGAAAATGCTATCATTTCTTCATCCAACAGGTTGAATGCATTAAGTGGAGAGATGACCTAGGATGTTAATATCGGAAGTTCCGGGTTTCTTCAGGTTCCCCAAACTGAGAGGGAAACGCATCCGAACGGAACACTGACAACAGCGGATTAAGCCCCATGCTCTGAAATGCTCTCTCCGTTAGCTCAAATATTTGCTTTTCGTTGGCCTTGAAAACTCCCAGAGAGCTGTCACTGGAACAATTAAAGAGAAAAGGGAAACTGTAAGGAACCACAGGACCGGGGCGTCGGTGGCTCAGTCGTTAAGCGTGTGCCTTCGGCTCGGGTCATGATCCTGGGGTCCTGGGATCGAGCCCCGCATCGGGCTCCCTGCTTGGCGGGAGGCCTGCTTCTCCCTCTCCCACTCCCCCTACTTGTGTTCCCTCTCTCGCTGTGTTTCTGTCAAATAAATAAAATCTTAAAAAAAAAAAAAAAGGAACCACAAGACCCTAACCTGAGCCATGAGAAACATTACCGCCTTACCTACAAGACACACCCCCGCAGCCCTGGGCTTGTCCTCCACTATCTGCAAATGCGCCAGTTCTGCGGTCCCCCCCACCTGGCGCGAACCCAGGAGATCTCATACCAGTGGGCACGGGCGCCACTCGGCTGCTTGGGACCCTGACCTGCCCATGTCTGTGTCACACCCCCAGGGACCTCAGGCGGCCACAGAAGCAGCTCAGGGGTGGGGACACAGAGTGGGGGCAGAGGGCACGTGGTGCGCTCCGCATTTCCTATCTACTAGAGAAGAGTGTGAAGTCTGTGCCTCCGCCCTACCCGCCTGCCTGGCTCCCCTCCACTCTCCCTTGGGGAGCTCAAGCCCATGCCAGACCCATACCCAGGACACGAGACCGCCGGCCAGGACTGGGCCCAGGACAGACATGTGAGCCGGTGAGTCCGTGCAGTGGGACCCAGCCTTAGGACCAAGCAGACAGCACGAGGCCACGGCCACTGAGGCTCCCCAGTCCACTAGACGCGGCCAGAGTGGTGGTGACGCGCCTTGAGCGTGGAGTACGTAGCGGGCTGCCAAGCCGCGACACGCACGCACACTCGCGCACGCACGGAACGGGAACTGCGTTCTGCTGATTGTATTTCTGCTGATTACATGGTGAAAAAAAGACGATCTTGGATAAACTAAGTTAAATAAAATGGATTACTCACACCAGGGTCATCTGTTTCCTTTCCTCTCTTGGAAAATGGGACATTCGATCCTGTGTGTACCGTCAAGCCTGGACAAGCGTGGACACTGTGACCACCGTGCGGCCACCTGCAAGGGCCACGGAGGAGAACGCACGAAGTCTGGGCAGCGGTGAGCACCCAGGTCCCGCCACACCCAGCCTGGAAATGCTGAGAGAACTTTTCAGTGACACGAGGCGACGGCTTTCTCTCCGTTTTGACTAGTTCGGTCTGTGCATCTGTCATTCACAGCTGACAGTCTTGACAAATAAAGACAGTGACCTGCGGTGTGTCGCACAGACCGGCAGCTTCAGGTGCCGCTCGAACCTGCAGGGGAGGGGCAGGGACAGCGCCTACCTTATCAGTCCGGGCACACCGCTGGAAGGACATCTTCCTCATGTCTGCACCGTGATTCTCAGGGATACAGCCTGACCGCACCAGGGCGGACACCAAGTCATCTTCGATGGTCTTGAATTGTGAGGACCCAACATTCCTCTGAAGGAATGAGCAAAAACCAGTTTTCGTCACTCAGTGACTGCCCACCGACGGGAGCCCAGGCCTGCCCTGCTCCCTGTAGGGCGCCTGGGGGCGGGGCCCACACCTGTGCCCTGGGGACACACCGCGACGCTTCCGCGCCCCGTGGCAAGTGAGACAGTTAGTTACCTGAGGGTACCCAGTGAGACAGTTACCTGAGGGTACCCGGTCTCTAGAAACCCCCCACCCTGGGCAGCCAGGTCAAACAGCCCACCCGGCAGCACCCGAGACACGGTTTCCTCCCGCCTGGTCAGATCCGAAATCGGCGCCCCTCCCACCGGAGACCCATCTGTCGGCAGCAGCTGGCCCCAGAGGAACACCCCCCTTATCACCACAGGGAGGCAGAGCCCCTAACTCAGCAGGAAACCCACCCAGGATGCCAGGGCTGGATCCGGCACCCCTTCAGCTCTCATGACCAGCCTGTCCAACTTCTCGGAACTACTGTGGCCAAGGAAAGACGACACCCACTGCTTCGAGACCCCTAACACTACCCTCTCAGCGCGCCCCAACCACAACCCAGTGCCTGCAGGGCCCCACACATCAATGAGGTCACATGACCACCAGGACGCTTCTCAGAGAAAACCTCCCGCACACCAGGGACACGAGGGCCTACGAGCAGTCTGCCAAGATCAGCACAGGGGGAAGTTCTTCCCAAAGTCTACCTTACAGTCCTCCCTGCAAGCATCAAGGTGTAAATGCTGCTCAAACACCCACACGCGGGGACAGAGCTGCGGCGGTGGGGAAGGTGGCCGAGTGCCAGGCTCTCCATATATCCTTCCATCAGCTAGGTGAGCCACTGTCACTCTCCAACACATTTCCCTAATGGGGAAACTAAGGCAAACAAGCTGCTGAGCCTCAGCAAAGTTCTCAAGACCACACCTAAGGCAAAAATGCACCTTCTCAAAATCAGTCACAAAGGCATTCCACCGCCCACACAGCGGTGGAAGGGGTCCTTCCCGTTCCTGAGACAGCGTCACCCGCCCTGTTGGCACAGTCAACCCCAGGCCACAACCTCAGTTTCCCCGGTGCCACCCACGCTCTTCCTTAAAATGAGACTCGAAGAACCCCAGTTCTCCCGCTGTTCGTAGTGAGAATTATTACAACACCTGGGGAGCCCAGGAGGGTTGTGGCAGACGCTCCGGGCACAGCACTGAATTCCACCCTTGAGTCAAGCTTCCACAAGCTTACAGAACACCGGACCCGCATTGCAGAGCGGACTACAGGGCCAAGGAGAGTCTTCGTGCACGTGTCGGGCACCCGCATCGGACTTCAGGAATTCTGAGAATTCTACCTCCCCGCAGCCTCTGAGCTCCAGCGTCTGACAGACTCCGGCAGCTGGCCCCTCCCACCCCCACCCCCCTCCCACCCCCCCACCCCCCTCCCACCCCCCGCCTTCAGGACAGAGGAGCAGGGGGAGCCTCAGTCCCCAGCCTGCCCCCAAAGGATGCGCTGCGGCAAGGGGTCTCCAGACTTGTGAAAGCCCCAGCGGACTGGACTCCGGGCTGCTTGGGCTCCTGCAGAGACCCCGCCCCAGCGGACTGGGGCACGACGCTGAAGAGCCAGGCCCCGGGGGCCTGGGCTGCCCTAACTGGACAGCTGTCACCCTGAGCTCCCAGCCCGAGGCCGGTCGGAAGAGGGAGTCCCGCGCGGGGCCCTCACCTGCATGCCGTGGTAGCCCTTCCCGGAATAGGCCATGAGCAGCACGATCTTTCGCTTGGGCAGCTTCCTGTGCGGCCCCCCGTCCGGGCTGCTCCTGAGCTTCTTGGCCTGCTGCTCGGCGTCCTCCCAGACCCGGGCCCCGCCCTGCCAGCCGCTCCGGGCCTTCCGGTCCTGCTCCCGCGCGGCGCCCACGGGGGCGGGGGCCTGCACGTTCCCGGCCATGGGGGGCGAGCTGCAAGGACACGGACCCGGTGAGCGTGCGGCCGGGGCGCGCGGCCGGGACAGCGGGGGACCGGGCGACGCGCCGCGGTTACCAGAGCAGACGCCGTCCCAGGCGCGGGCTCCACGCTCCGCAGGCTCTCCGCAGGGCCCCGGCCGCCGCCCGCAGGCTGGGGGCCGCCATGCGCGGCGGACAGCGGGGTGTTGGGGGCGGGGGAGGCGCGAGCCCGGCCCCCTCCCCCGGGGCGCCCCCGCGGCCGGCGGCCGACCTCCCCAGCAGCGCCTGCCCCTCCTGGCCCTCCCTCCCCGCCCAGCCGGCTTCCTGACGGGAGTCCGGGAGGCTCCGGCCACTCTCCCGGAGCTAGAGGGACGCGCTCCCACCCGGCCCCACTCACGGCGCCGCGGACTGAGCAGGAGCCGCACCACGTGGGCAAAGGCGGAAGTGGAACGCGCGCCCGACGGCGGCCGGCCGCGGACAAAGGTCCTGCTGGGCGGGGCCGAGGCGCCACGGCGCGCGCGGCTCCCGGGAGCTAGCAGGTGTGGACAGGTGCGCGGCGGGCTCCGCGTTCCCCAGGAGGGCCCCGGGGGCGCACGGTGAGCCCCCGCCCGGGAGGCGAGCACACCAGCGCCTCCCCAGACTCGCCGTCTCCCGGATCCGTGGGGGCCAAGCGTCAGCTCAGGCGTCAGCTCACTGCTCACACTTGGGGGCCGCGGTCCTGGGGGCGGGGGGAACCTTGCGGGAGGGTTTGGGAGGCGGCAGGAAGCGCCCACGCGGACACGGACCGGTCGCCTTCCAGAGGCAGGGAGTGGACCAGAACCGCAACGACCAAACTTTGCCTGGGGAGCTCACGTTCTTGTGGGGGGACGCCCAGTGACCAAACCAGGCAGAAAAACGAATAGGGCATCCCAAAGCAATAAACACCAGGTACAGAGGGAGCCGAAGCACTGGTGTGCCCACGATCTGAGACTTGGAAACTCTGCCCGCGGTTAAAGAGACCAAATGCAAAGGGCCACTTAATATAGATTCTCATTCATATGCAGGGTCCACAAGGGGCAGGCCAGGACCCGGAAAGTGGGTTGGTTGCTAACAGAAGTCTCCCATGGATCACACCATTCTCGGGCTCCTCTGAGCTCAAAAGTGAGGATGGGTTGACAAGGAGATCATGCCAGCGGGAGGGGATGGCTTGCCTGTGCTAAAGGACCCCCAGGACAGCCCTCCCCTGTGCAGGAGGGGAGAAAGCGGCCTCCGTATGCCAGGGCTGGGTGACCTGTGGAGCTCTGGTGGCTCGGCAGCTTCAGGAAGCATTGGGCCAGCTCCGCAGAGAGCACCTGACCTTCGCACAGGGCACCCCCCACCCTCTTCCGGAAGATTTGCTCTGCGGGGAGTGCTCCCTCCCAGCCTGCAGCTCTGAGGCCACGGGCCCCACCCTGGCACAGGGAGATGGACGGGGAGCCCCAGGCTGAGGGCATCTGCAGGAGCCCAGGACCTAGACGGTCCTGGCTCCAGACGGGCAGAGGACTGACCCAGCCAGGGAGCGGAGCAGGCTGGGCGCTGAGGCTCTCCCTCCTCACCACATGGGAGCCGAGGGTTCCTTGATGCTGGAACAGAGACTCAGACCAGGTAGAGGGCTGTGGCTGGGGCAGGCCCAACACCCCCGGGGTATGCCGTGTGCAGCCCCTGACTGGGGAGCCCCCAGCCAAGCCACATCAGGCAGGAAGGATGGAGGCCTGTGTCCCTGCAGGAGCCCGCCCCAGGGTCCTGGTAGGAGTGAAACTGGCAGGAAGGTAAGCACTGTGATAGGTCAGAACTGCCCACTGTCAGGAGAGAGAGGCCCCCTGTCACCTCTCAGGTGGGGAGCAGACCACCACACCTGCTCCCTCCTCAGACCCCACCAGCGACAGTGCCTGGCCGGAGCCTGGTCCTCCCAGCCAAGGGTCCCTGTGAGCCCGGGCAGCTGTGAACACGCCTGGAATGAGCTAGGGAAGGGGGAGGTCCTCAGACAGAAAGGAGGGAGCCAGCCCCTCCTGCAGAGTTGCCACACCCTGGGCCCAGCGCTCACCACCAGGCTCCTGCTCAGGGACCTTTCTAGCAGCTTCAGCCATAATTGCCCAAACTTGGAAGCATTGCGGTGTCCTTCGTTGGTGACTGGATAAATAACCATCCAAACTGTATTCCTCAGAACTAGAAGGAAATGAGCTACGGACACAGAGAAACCTCAGATGCGTCTTACGTGAAAAGCAGCTAGTCTGAGAAGGCTGCATGCCGTCTGATTCCAAATCTATGACATTCTAGAAAAGTCGAAATTATGGAGGCAATAAAAAGACCGGTGTTGGCCAGGCGTTGGGGGAGGGAAGGAATGGGCAGGACAGAGGGTCAGGGGCGGTAAAGCTCCTCCGGGTGACACCGTGGTGACGGACTCGGATACTCACACAGCGGACGGCAGCAGCCACGGGCCAGGGCGATGACATGCGTCCCTGTGGGCTCCCCCACCAATGCGAGGTGTGCAGAGAAACGGAGGCAGGGCAGGGGAGGGGAGGATATGGAACTCTGAAGCCTATTAATTTAGCAACAAAATGCCACAATTGTCTTAATCCCTGGGGCATTTTTTTCCAGTTACTGATACACCAGGAGCCCCACGGAGCGGAAGGGGCTCCGCCTCCCGGCCCCGATCCCCACCAGCACAGCCCTTCCTGTCTGCAGAGACCACACGCACACCACAGGAAGGCAGGCAGGAGCAGGACCCCAGGATCCGCCTTCCCAGGCCCTACACTCTGCCGCCTCTAAGGCCACATCTCTGCACACTTTCATGTAATCCTGCGGTTAGCCTTTCTGGTAATGAGTTATTTTTTAAACTCACGGAAACAGCATGTAGTGTTAAAAATGCAAATCCTACACCTCAACCTATCTAGAAACGGCCAGCAAGAACCCGAGAGTGCGCTGGAGGTCCCCAGATGTCAAGGAAACACAGCTCCAGCCCCAGCACAGCCAGAATCCAGAGAGAACCACGGCATCGGGGAGGATGCGGAGAAAGCAGGCCCTCCTGCCCCACAGATGGGGCGGACATGGCACGGCGGCCACGCAGTCTGGAGCTGGTTCCCCTCAACCCACGCCCCCCTCCTAGGTGTCCCCTAGGGTCCTAGGGTCCAAGACTGCGTCCCTGGTGGCGGGGGACGGACATAGCCGGGAGCTCACGTCAGAGCACCCAGTGTGGCCTGGGGTCACGTGCAGGGTGACTCCACGTGCTGCTGCGGGCCCCCCGGGATGCAGCGTGTGACACACTGGAGATGCTATGCCCACTCAGTTCCAAAGGTTTATTTCCTTCAATCGGTATTACACAATGTAATGCAAATGAAGGGAGTGGGGGAATCACACGAAATTCCTTGAAAGTAGACCAAGGGTCAGGCGCTGAATCGCGGAGAACGGGATCGGCCGGCAGCACACACACCGGAAGGCAGGCGGCGTGGTGGCCCGCTACACGTGGCCCCTCCCGTGGCACCAGCCTCCTGGTGGCCTGGGTCCCAGCCAACCGTAAAGCAATAAATACGCACAGGTTCCGGGAAGCAAGGAACGGAGTCACTGGCTGATGCGGGAACGACTCACGGGGCTGCTTCGAAATCCAAGCACAGTGGCAATATTTCAAGTATTGCAAAGAACACACAGATGTCCACATCTTGATGTAAAACCTTAAACCCCTCGCCCAGGGCACCTGGACTCAGGCAGGCTTCCTCTGCCCTCTCCAGGACACACTGAGGGGGGGGCGAGGCAGAGCCTCCCCGCCGGCTCCCCCCATAGCAGCCGAGACCCAGCCTATGGTGGGCGGGGGGGAGACACACGACTTTGGCATCAAACCCACTGTGAAAGCTGATGGGAGGCTTTGCACGCACTGCCCCCCGCCCGCCCACCGCCTCCAAGGGGGGGAGGGGGAGGGCTGTCCTCACAGGCACCGGCAGCCTCTACGCGACACTGAGGACCCAGCCCGTCCTGCCCACCCTTCCAAAACAAACACCCTGAAGGCCTACAAATTGTCTTTTGTTAAAAAAAAGAGCTGCAGAAAAATAAGACACCAGGAGTAAAGTGTAATAGACTTCAACGTCTGTTCTGGGTTCAGAAAGCTTGGTGCTTCGTACTGTCCGTCCCTAAAAGAACATTTAAATAAGATGTCCCCCCAGGAGGGTCCCAGGGAGACACAGCGCACACGCTCGCGCGCGCTCGCACAGCTATTTATATATGTATATATGTATAGAAGTATGTACACGCGCCTCCTAGTGCAGCAGGCGGGACCGCGCCTGCCTAAAGTGCTCCGTGATTCACAAAGCCGGGTGGGTGGTCGAGGGGAAGGAGGGAGACCAGGCAGCCACACCTTTTCCTGGGCAGAGCGGTCTCCACGCCTCCGCCTGTCCTCAGCGTGGCAGCCGGCATCGGGGCTGCCCCGGGGTCTGGCTGGGGTTGGGGACCGGCCGCGTGTGCCCACTTGAAGGCAGGTGGCCAGGAGCTCAGCCCACTGCTGAGGCAGGGGGACTGGCCAGATTCGGGCGCCCCAAAGCCCCCCGCAACAGAGCTCAGGCCTGTGGCTTGGGAGCGCGCCCCCCGCCCTCTCCCTGGCACCAGCAGGCAGCACCACAGCCACAGGCTTGTCCCTTCGAGCCCGGCCAGCTGGCTGCCCCCTAGCCTGGGGGCCTGGCAGAGGAGATCCAGCCCATGGGCCACAGGGAGCCAGGCACCCTGTGGTCAGGCACAGAGGCCGCTCAGCAACGCCGAGAGTCTCCGCTCGATGCACAGCTTGCCTGCAACGAAGGACGGCACGGTGAGGGGGGGCCCCTGCTCCCCACCTCTCCCTCGCGCCCTCCCCCGGCCGGCCCAGCGGCACTCACACTTGGCAATGTTCTCCACGTCCGCCTGGTCGGTGAGGATGTGCTGCAGCCCCTCCATCAGCAGCAGGGCTTTGTGGTAGCGCTGCACGCAGTCCTCCCGACGGTGGAACATCTCGTCCAAGGCGGCCGACTGCACCTGCTCGCGGGAGGCCAGGGGCTGAGCCAGCTGGCCCGAGCCCCACACCAGGCACAGGGAGACCGGGGACTGACTGTCGCCGCACACACATCAGGGGCCCCACGGTGAGGACCACCGGGGCCACGCGGGGTCCTGGACAAACGCTCATGCGGCCTCGGGCGACCAGCCGGCCGACACCGCCTCGGGTGGGCCAGCGCCACCGCGCCACCGCGTAGCGCCCCCCTGGCAGCACGGGCTCTGACAGCCTCCCTCGCCACCGGTCACCCCAGGGAGGAGGCGGCAGCTCTCCCCCCGACGCTTGTTCCACCTGCGCGTTTATGCTCAGAGCCAACTCTTCTCAGGCACAAAAACCCCAAAACCACGGAAGCAGAGAAGGCCGCGCTGCCCGCGAGCGGCACGACTGGAAGGGGCCGCCTGCTCTGGCCGCTCCCGGGGGACACATGCCCACCAGATGGCCCAAGCACCAGGCCTCCTGCTTGGACCCGAAAGCCAGACAGGCTCCCAGCACGGGCTGGGCCTGGGGAGCCCGGGGCTGAGCGCTGGCGGGGGGATCCCAGCCTCGAGCCCAGCAAGCTGTGGCCATCCTGCCCACCGCACGGGCCTACCGTCTGCACCGCGTGGCTGAAGATGAGCTTCTCGGCGGTGACGCTCTGGATGCGGTCCAGCAGCCGCTGCTTGTCCAGGAAGAAGCGCTGCAGCCGCAGGCTGAGCCCTTGGCAGGACACCACGCTCGCCTTATACAGCTCATTCAGCTTCCGCACCACTGTGGGCGGGGCCGGGGGCAAGCACAGCCTCCGTCAGCGTGGGCCGCGTCCTGTCCCTGGGAGCCCTGGCTGCTCCGGGCGACCCCTCCGAAGGCCTTTCCTCCTCCCCCCACCCCCCGCCTCTCCCCGACCTCCTGCACCTGGCCACACTCTCTGGCCTGCATCGCGGCCCTGGGGGCACGGCGCTCACCTTGCTTCACGGTGGACGACAGGCACAGCTTGCCGGCCCGGATCTGGTCGATGGCCGTCTGTAGGCCTGAGGACAGCAGCTCGGCCACCTTCAGGTAGAGCACCAACTGCTCCGCGAAGCTGCAGGGCAGCAGACGCGTCAGGGGGCAC
>JAPYYM010004123.1:0-10420 GCA_028534135.1 Potos flavus
GAAGCATCTGAGGTTTAGGAGTTAGAGGCACTGCAGAGTGTGTATGTGGGTGGGTGGGGCGGCTCACATCATCATTCCCTCCTGCATACAAAGACTCTTCCTCAGCATGGGGTCCCCTGGGTATAGGGGCATATGTAAAGTGCTGTTAAGAATGACTCTGGTCAGGGGTGCCTGGTGGCTGTTGGTTAAGCGCCTGCCTTCGGCTCAGGTCATGATCCCAGGGTCCTGGGTTTGAGTTCTGCATCAGGATCTCTGCTCAGCGGGGAGCCTGCTTCTCCCTCTGCCTGCCACTCCCCCTGCTTATGCTTTGTCTCTCTCTCTCTCTCTGACAAAGCAACAAATAAAATAATAAATAAACAAATAAATTAGAAAAAAAAAATAGAAGAATGACCGTGGTCGGATTCGCTGGAGAGGTGGTCCACCTGACCCAGGAGGTAACTGAAATCAGGAAGTTTGAAAGAAAGGAAGCTAAATGGTAAAGAGAATGAGAGTCACTGAGTCTCTACCACATGTGTGGCATTATGCTCCCTGCTTCCCTATGCTGCCTCTTTAAATCACCCAACAGCTCAGTGATCTGGATGTTAGTCTCTGTCTTTCTAAATGAGGAAACTGAGATTCAGAGTGAGTGGTGGAAGAACGTTCCGTCTCTTGGCTAATCAGAATGCCGTGACAAACCCGGGCTCTGATGGAAGGTGGTGGCCTCGCAAATGTCATCAGCTGATGTAATTAAGACTTTAAAAGCCTTCTTCCTAAGAGCATTATTATTTCTTGTGAAGGATGCTTTCCCAGCCTCAAAGGTGATGGAGCTGGCAGCGATGACCCAAGAGCCGTGGGGAAGAAAAACAAATGGTAAACATTCTTCATCACGATAATACATTTGCAGGACAAAATGCTAGCTATTAAAATATGCCATGAACGGGAAACTGCTTGACCCCATAGCTCCCTCGAGCATTTACAGTAAAATGGACATCTGGTATTCGCATGCCTTCAAAGTTTCCTTTGGTTTGTCACTGGGACTCTGAAAATAACCCAGTTCTACTAAATTATTGATTAAATCCAGGCCATTTGCAAACTCCAGCTGAGGCTCACTTGCTCAGGGAGTGCAGAAAAGCAGAAAACCCACAGTGCAAAATAAGGAGAGTGAGAGAGAAAGAGAGAGAAGGGAGACAGAGAGCTGGAGAGAAGGGTCTGGTAATTGCCCCTCGGCAACCCCCCATTGGGTCTTCGTTTTCATTACCCGCTTCCTGGTCTTGTCTTTAAGGAATGGCTTGATGAGCGTGTACAGGGCATGAATGTACCAGGGTTGGTTGACAAAATGGACTCCTCCGAAGCGGGCAGGAAAGCTGTCCTGGGGCAGAAAGAGAGAAACGCATACCAATTAGCACACATTCCAGATTGGACTGGGCCCGCAGGTCCGCAACCCCGGGAACAACTTATTTCTTCTCTCTGACGGAAGCACTAGCTAATGGTAAGAAAGCAAGCAAGCAAGCACACATCCTTCCTAGCTGCTAATGTTTCCTCTATTTCCCTTGCTTCCTTCCTCCCCTTTGACTCCATAACTTAAAAAGCGTGCAAAGGTGCCAACTTTTGTCTTTCCCAATTCACAATGATACGACCTTTGACGTGCAACAGAAGTGTGCGTGACCCAGATAGTCAGGGAATCCGAATTCTGCCATGTGTCAGCAACCAAAGCTTCAGTTTCCACAATCCCTGAGCATACACTCCCTTTTCTACCCTCATTCTCTGCCTGCCAGCTACAGCCCTCTCTGCTGGCATTATCATGATAGCAGCTGGACTTTCTGGGCATAGGAAGGGACTGGAAAATGATTTCAAAGGATCTGAAGAGATGGAGCTCTCTGGAATCCACCAACATCTGACAGCACTTTCCGGCAACATTTCTACCAATTCCAGAGCTGGCTCCTTCTTTCATCCCGGGACCCACACAGTAGAGCCCAGGGAAGAGAGATTTGTTTGATGGATGAGCTAGTTGATTCCCCTAACTGAGGGAATATGGGCCTCCTCTTCTGAAGATCAATATATTTTGTATATATCAAGAAATGGGAGCATTTTTCAAATGCTTCCAATTTTAGAATCCAGATCAGGGCACAAGCTTATCTTTTAGAACAACTGAGAAAACTGTTCTCCACGCTAATTAGATCGACAAAAACAGGGCCCTTGACCATGAAGTCCGAGCTAGTCCCACAGCCCCAGGACCTGAGTTCTTGATGCAAGGCTCCCGCAGACTGCATTGCATTCATCTGGGTTAATGGAATTAAAAAAGGAGGAACGACTAATTCAATTTGAATTGCCAAGTGTGCTGTCTATCAATTTCATTGCAACAAATATCTTTGTAAAATGTAAGCAAGAAGACATGAAAGCAGAAGGAGCCTAGCTGCCTGAGCTAACATTTCAGGCAGCAGGCTGATCCCCGGGGGTGTATGAAATGCCTTGCCTGGGTCTTTTTTAGTAACAAGGCAAGAGGGTTATTAACTTTTTTTCAGAGCCCTGTGAATCTGCAGGATCCCCAGGCATCTTCTACACTGAGACCTAGTTCCCAATGTAAGTACCTGAACTGTGTACCTAAGGGTTGATATTTTAAAAAACTTAAAAATTATTTTTCCCTCTACCTAGACATTTTACAGAATACAAAAGAATTGCATATTCTGAAGATAAATCTGGATGATTTGATTAAAAGTCTTTGTTTTGGAGAGTATATATATTTTTAATTTATTTATTTTATTTTTAAAAATTTAATGAAACCACCAGGTAAGGGTAGAAAGACTTTTTATACTAATTTGTCCATGTGTCATAATCTCTCACTATTCCCAATATGATTTTATATACATAAAAGTTTTTAATAAGACTGTCTTTTCTCTTTTAGGTAGTTTGGGATCTAAAAATTCTTTGGTGCCTTAAAAAAATCATTCACCAAAATTTTTCCTTGGCGTAAGTGCTAAACACTAACCTCGCTCTTTTTGGTCCTTTTGAACTTGTTATTCAGAAATATAACTCATTATCCCACACTAAGCATGGGTTCTGAAGGACTACAGAAGAAGAGGTGAGTACTATAAAGGGTTTCTCTTTAAAACCAGGGCTTTACTATCTTTTTCTAATAGGTCCAATAAGAGAGTTTTTATTTCTATTGAGAGTCTGCTGTGTTATACATTTTTAGGTTAGTAAAGTAGAAGAAGCTCTGTGAATAATACTCTAGAGGCAGTAGGCAAAAATCTCAAAGAAAATGTTAGCCTTTTAAAAATGTCTAGAGACTCTTAGTTTTAGTCTATGGAAACTCAGTCATAAAAAGACATCAAAACTGTCTTCTCTTTGTGTCAGAGGAGGTTGAAAGAAAAAACACAAGGCTGAGACCCAGTCAATTCTCTCCAGGTTGACCCTGGTTTCAAGTCTGCCTGCTTGAAGACATGGGATTTTATTGATCTCATCCAGGTCAGCCAGCAACTATGTGCAGATACATGTATGTAAATTCCTGTGTCTCTGAGGTCTGGGTTTGGGCCAGAGTAGAAACAAGATCACTTGCCTTCAGGTCTCTCTAAAAAATTCAAATGAGAGGCCCTCTTGTCGAATAAAAACAACATGAAAATGTTCTGATATTCTCAAATGAGCCTGCCCCGTTATTAGTAATTGTGTGTGTGTGTGTGTGTGTGTGTGTGTGTGTGTGTGTGTGTAGTACAAGGGAAAGACGAGGGAAGGAAAAATTAGCAAACACAACCCTTTTAGAAGCAATGTCTATCATTGTTGGTGATGTTGCCTGGTCCCATTAGCAAATGACAGATATAGGGGAAGCAAACTACAGGTAAAGGGGAAATGTCTCCTAAGACTCCAAGGGGTTCACTACCCTCATGGAGGTGCATTTCTTAGGGGCTGGAGCAGACCCACCTCAAGATGGTAGGCTGAGATTCAGTGACAGTGTAACACTGTCAGAGCTCTTCGTGACTAAGGAGTATGTGCTAAAACATACTCTAGGCTAAAGAAAAGGGTGTTAATTTCTGTACATTTCATGCATCTGTCAGCAAAACTATAATATCACTTCAAATTATAAACATACACTAATCATAAAATTTGTTTCCCAGGTTATTCCCTTATGGTAAAAATAATACCCATTCTAGAAAAGTCAAAAATAGATTTAAAAATTTTTTGAAAAACTAGAAAATAGAAAAGGGCAAGAGAGAAAAAAGAAAAAGCATGTATATTCCTACTGCTAAAGACATATTCCTGTTATTTTTAATCATTTTGGATGGGCTACATTATATTATAATAACACACAAGCCCGGCTTTTTCTCATTTAAAACTATAAAGATTTATTTCTTGCTCACGCAGAATAGAATGTCCTTGCTAGGTTGGCAGGGAGCCATGCTTGATTTGCTCTCAGCCAGGGATGCAGCCTCGCCCATCTGGAACAGGGCTGCTTGCCATAGCTAAAGAATCACACCTTAGCTCTTAAGTGAGGCCACCAGAAAGTGACACGCTTCATCTATCATATAGGCCAATCACATGCCTGACCTCAAATGGGTCAAGAAGTGGGATCCTACCATGAGCCTCATCGGGGAAAGACCAAAAATGCAGGTGGACAGCACTAAGGTTATCCAAGCTCTGTTACTTTCTTCCCTTCCTCTCCCTTCCTTTCCTTTCCTTCTTTCCTTTCCAAACGGGATCATGTTTTTAAAATTGGGCTTAATAACTATTCCTTAATGGCCTGCCTGATGCTGGGATACAGTATCAAATAATACATATACAGCATTTATGGGGTAGTTGGGACACAGACAAAGGCAATCAAGTAATGATTTGTTTAGTGTCAGTGCATACCTTGCACCTTTACAGTTCAGCACATAACTATGAGGGCAAGCACATCTTCCAAATTAGTCCTCAAGGCATTCTAACTCCACATTCAAAGAGCGCTATCTCTAAATCCCTGCTACCTGAAATACTGGCTCAACAACTGACCTACAAATCTGAGCTCCACTCACTCATGTCCAGGATTCCCTCTTTGCTCTGTGAATATTCAGAGTAAGGCTGTTCTCATCAATGTGTCATGTTTCCTATATGAGATAGCTATCCAAGCATCTAAGTGTTATTAAGATAAGTATCTGATATCGGAAAGTGTGAAAAGTAGAATAACACTGACTTGGGATAAGTGGAGGAGGAGCCAGCGACCAAAAGGGTGATGGGGAAATAAGGAATAGGTCTGAACATAGAGGATAATAATTTTTAAAGGAACTGGAAAAGCCAGTGGACAGGGATAAACTTAACTATGAAATGGAAGGATATGGAGGAAATTCTATTGTACATAAATCTAGCAGTGAGATAAATATTGCAGATGGGCCTTCATTGTGGAAAATAAGAGGGTAAACTAGAGACGTAGAGTATTATGGATGTGGCCAGATCCTTTCAGAGTAGTGCAAGGCACCTAGGTAGAAGGAATAACACTTGAGCTGAGAATTGCAGCTAATTAAAGAATCAGGGTCACCTCCCTAGAATGAACTGTTAATGCCCTGATTGTCACTAACCAAAAAAGATGTGCCTTGTAGGAACTGCGGAGCTGCTGAAACCTTCCTGAGATACCATGATGCGGTGGCCACTCACGAGATGTCCATTTGTGCCAGCATTCAGATTTTATTACTAAGTAGCATCCAATCCCCTGCATGCCAGTAATGAGGATACCCTCTCCTTCCCCACTGGGATGCTGTCAGAAGTGCAGACAATCAGGACTTTTGACTGTCACCAAGAGGTACTGAAACCACTGCCACCACGGTGTCAATGGAGACCATGTGGGAAGCCAGAACTCCTGTCCCTGCCCAGTAGTAATGAGGAGGTCCCCTCCTTTGAGTGTCAGCAGAGGTCGAATGAGGAACCTGGATGTCCGCCTCCACCTGGCAGTAATGAGGCAGCATACCCTCCTTTTCCTGCCAGAGTGGTATCCAAAAGACAAATAACAACAACTCAAACCAGAGGTTTATGTAAGATCCAGAACTTCAGAACATAATACGGAAATGTCCAAGTTAAAATGAAAAAAATCACTCTTTATATCAAGAACTAGAAAAATCTCAAACTGAATGAAAAATGAGGCCTACACCAAATGACAGACATGTTAGAATTCATTGAAAAAGACTTTAAATTATCCATTGTAAAAAAATACTTCGACAAACAATTATGAACATGCTTGACACAAGTGAAAAAAAAAAATAGAAAAACTCAGAAAAGAAATAGGAAGTGTTAGCAAAGAAATAGAAAATATAAAGGACAACCACAACTTGAAATTTTGAACTGAAAAATATAATAACCAAAAGAAGAAGAAGTAGTCGAAATGCAGCAGATGGGCTCAACAGCAGAATGGAGGGGACAGAGGAAAGAGTTGGTGAACTGAAAGATAATACAATAAAAATTACCCAATCTGAACAACAGAAAAAAAACAGACCTTAAAGAAAGCAGACTCTTAAGGACCTGTTGGCCTATAATAAAAGATCTACCATTTGTGACATTAGAGTCCTAAAAAAAAGGAGTAAGAGGACAAAGCTGGAAAAGAACTCAAAAAAAGAATGGCTGAAAACTTCCAAAATGTAGCAAGAGACATAAACCTATAGATTGAAGAAGCTAAGCAAACACCAAACAGTATGAATTCAAATAAACTGATGCAAAGACACGTCATAACTATATTTTTGAAAGCTAAAGACAGAATATTGAGGGTAGCCAGGGAAAAATAATATCTTACCTCTAGCAGAAAAATAAATGAAATGACAGTAGATTTCTCATTAGAAGCCATGGAGACAAGATGAAGTCGCATGATATTTTTCAGGTGCTGAATGCACAGAACCATAAACCTAGAATTCTATACCCAACAAAAATATCCTTCAGGAATGTGTGGGAAATCAAGAAATTCTCAGGTGAAGGAAAATCAAGCAAATTTGTTGACAGCAGACCTACCCTAAAAGAATGGTTCAAGGAAGTACTCTTCAACAGAAAGGAAATAATGAAAAAACCTTAGGTCATCAGGAAGGAAGGAAGGAAGGGAGGAGGAAGGAAGGAAGAAGGAAGGAAGGAAGGAAGGAAGGAAGGAAGGAAGGAAGGAAGGATACAGCAACCAAAAATATAGGTAAATATGATAGGCTTTTCTTCTCCTCTTAAGTTTTCTAAATTAAAGGAAAGATCATGACCCTCTCTAATGTGGTTCAAAATGTACATAGGGGAAACATATATAAAAAAATTATATTATAAATTGGGGAGGAAAAAAGATGTAAAGAGAGATAAGGTTTCTATACTTCACTTGATAAAATACCAACGTCAAAAGACTGTGATGTTATAAATGTATCATGCTATTCCTAGAGCAATCACTAAAAAGGTGTACAGTGAGATATACTTAATAACACCATAGATAAATAAAAATAAAATGCTAACAAAAGGACAAGAAACCCAATGGAAGGAAAAAAAGGAAAAATAGAAATGCAAAACAGAGAGAACAAATAGAAAAGAGAAAAAAAATGGTAGACTAAAGCCCTAACAAATCAATAATTCATTTAAATTTAAATGGTCTGAAAACAGCAATTAAAAGCCAGGGATTGGCAGAGTGAATTGGAAAACATACTTTGTGTGTATGTGTGTGTGCCTGCATATGTTGTCTATAAGAAACTCACTTCGAAGATAGCTATATAGACTGCAACATATATGAAGTAAAAACTGGTAGAATTGAAAGAAGAAATAGACAAATCCTCAAATACTGGCAAATTCAACATCCATCTTTCAACAACTGATAGACTTTTAGACAGAAAATCAGTGAGCATACCAAAGAGCTCAATAATGCCATTAATAAACAGAATCTAATTAATATGTGTAAAATATCCCATCCATTAGCAGCAGAATATGCTGACTTTTTAAGTGACCATAGAACATATATCAAGACAGATCATACCTGGGACATAAAAAAAATCGCAACAGTCTTAAAAGAAATGAAACCAGACAGAGTATATTCTCTGCCCATATGGAATTGAACTGGAAATTAATAACAGAAAGATAACAGGAAAATTTCCAAGCACTTGGAAACTAAAGAACACATGTTTAAATAATTCATCGATGGGTCAAAGAAGAGGTCTCAAAGGAAATTTAAAAATGCGTGGAACTGAAGGGAAATGAAAATACAATGTATCAAAATTTGTGAAACACAGCTAAAGCAGTGTTGACAGGGAAATTTATAGCATTAAACACATGTATACAAAAAGAGGACAAAATCTTGAATCAATAAATTAAAGCCCCCACCTTAAGAATGTAGAAGAAGAAGAGCAAACTAAAGTCAAATCAAGGAGAAGAAAGGAAATAGTAAAGAGCAGAAATCAATGGTATTGAAAAGAGAAAAAATAAAGAAAATCAATGAAACAAAGAGCTGACTCTTTGGAAAGATCAATAAAATAAACAAACTTTTAGTAAGACTGACAAAGAAACAAAGGGAGATGTCACGAAATTACCAAGATCAGGAACCAAAGAGCAGATATTGCTACAGTCTTTGCAGACATCAAAAGGATAATCAAGGAATACCACAAGCAATTATACACACATATACATGATGACTGAGAAGAAAGACCCATTCCTCAGAAAACACAAACTACCACAACTCACCCAATATGAAACAGGTAATTTGAATAGCCCTTCACTATTAAGAAAATTCTGACATTTGTAATTTTAAAAGTAAATCACTGGGCTCAGATAGTTTCACTGGAAGATTCTACTAAACTTTCAGAGTTAGCACCAATTCTGCAAAATCTCTTCCAGAAAATAGAGGAGAAGGTAACACTTTCTGATTCATTTATGAAGCTAATATTACCCGGATACCAAACGAAAACAAAAAGAGTACCAAAAAATAAAATTGCAAACCAATATCCTTCATTAATATCGTTGTAAAAATCCCTAACAAAATATTAGCAGACAGAAATTGACAATAGGTAAAAAGAATTATACACTATTGATGTGGGAAACAAAGGCAAAAGAAAAATTAAATTTCCTTACTACCTATAGCCCACTGACAAGTCCTTGCAACAGGCAGAGTGACATTCCCCTAGGAACTCAGCTGCCTCGATGTTAATACTTTGCTAAGGGCAAGAGGCAATCTTAGCTGACCCCCAGGATCCTGTAAGTCCACTTTAACATATAAAAATTCCTTTGGAAACTTCCTTTATATCTACCCCCCAGGATACTTGCTGGCAATCATCCCCCAAGCATGTGACCCACTGATATACATCTGAAGGGTCTCATGACTAAGGTTTTATTAGAGGGTAATAAATGACCTTTTCAGAACAATAGCTAGCCCTCTCAAGGTCCTGGAAACCTTGCTTCCAAATTCCCTAGAGACTTACCCTATCCCTAACCCCCTCCCAACTTGAAAGTATATATACAATGAGCCACTCCTCACGACCCCAGTGCAGCACTTTCTGCCCATGGGTCCTGTCCCCGTGCTTTAATAAAACCACCTTTTTGCACCAAAGACGTCTCAAGAATTTTTTCTTGGCCGTCGGCTTCAAACCCTGATATCTTTCCTACATCACTATGATCAGTGGGGTTTATTCCCGGGACGCAAAGCTGGTTCCGTGTTTAAAAAACAATTAACTCAATAATTAGCCATGTTTTCTAGTTTCTGTATTTGATACCTTGACATCTGGGGACTTCCTGATGAGGAAGGAACTGCCTCTTGGCTGATTCTTAGAGCACAGGCTTGGCAGGAAGCACTCCTTTCATATGCAAACGAACCAATCCAGCACCCTTAGCCCCAACTGCCTCCTTTTTCAGACTCTGACTCAGGGCCACTATTCGTCTGCCCTAATCACTCCCAGGGTCAGGTACCAGCCAACTAAGGACAGCTCCTAAATCCAGGAGCCCACTGAAATTATTCAAACTAGCCTAAATCCTAAACCTTCTTAGCCTTCTTTCCCTGCCTTGCTCATTTCTTCCCATGAAAATCACAATTAAGACTCTGGCACAAGTTTTCTTCTCAACTCCCTCTGCCTCCTGACTAACCACAAGGCATACTCTTGTGTTCCTCCCATCATGGTGTGCCATGCCTTTACTTCTAGGGAGCTGTGAATAGAATGAATTTCTCCTTTCATGACAGTCATTTCCATGTCTCTGCATCTTACCATACCTGATTAAAACAAATCCCAGGTGCCTTTACAACAGTAATCCATTGTTTTAACAGGCCACAGAGGAAAGCAATTACATGATCCTATCCAGTGATGTAGAAAAAGGAATTTGACAAAATTCAACACCCATTCATGATCAAGACTCTTGGAAAAATAGGACTCTTATTTGCAGATAATATGATTATCTACATAAAAAATCCCAAGAAACCAATTAAAAAAAAACCCAACCCTCCTATAACTAATGAGGTCATTAACATTGCAGGATACAAAATAAGCATACAAAGAAT
>JAPYYM010004124.1:0-10419 GCA_028534135.1 Potos flavus
AAATCTATTATCTGGGCTCTTCTTTCCCCCTTTCCTCTCCTTCCAGTCCCCCCATTTTTGCCTCACCCCCGCCCCTCCCATCAAGATCTCCCTAATGTACAAGCCTGACCCTCTCCATCTGCTCCCAACCTGCAGTGGCTCCCCAGTGCCCTCAGGAGGAAGCTGGGGCTCCTTACAGCTCTGTGTGCCCCAGCCCCACCCACCCGCTTAGCCCCATCGCCCCGTTTCCCTGTCACCTGTCCCAGCTTCAGGGGTCTGTGGAATGGAGCAGTCACACAGGACCCCCTGCTTGGAAGAGCCCGAGCTTGGTGTGCCGCTGTGCCCTTGCTGTCTTGAAGTTATTAGCAATTTTGAATAAGAGCCTTCCGTTTTCATTTTGCACTGGGCCCCTCAAATTATCCAGATGGTCTTGCCAGCCACACTCACCCTCTTTCTGATCCTCTGGCCTGAAAACCCATCTGAAATCCCAGCGGCCTTCACACTGGCTCTTCCCGCTGATGGAGCCGCTCCCTCGCACACCTCTCGCCTGGCTAACTGCGACCAACCATCCTCCAGGACCAGCTCTGGTGTCCCCTCCTCCAGGAAGCCCTCCTAGACAGTCTGCGCTGACTCAGGCACTTGCTCCGGGCTTCCTAAACTCCTGGATTCTGTCGTCCCAGCCCTGACCGCTCTGGGTCCATCTTTGGGGATGGTCTGTCTCCCTCGCGGGACCGTGTGCCCCAGGAGGGCACAGCACAGCACTGCAGGTCCTGCTCTCCTCGGTGGAACTGCTGAGTGGAGAAAGAGGGTGGAAGGCCGGAGAGCTAAAACCATTCCCCCATTCTGTCCCCCCGCCCCACCCCAGCCCCACTTCAACAAGCTGATGCGCAGGAAGTGGCTGAACAGCCCGGAGGCCCTGGATGGCATCGTGGGCACGCTGGGCGCTCAGGCCCTGGCACTGCGCAGGATGCAGGACGAGCCCTACCAGGTGCGCACGCTTGGGGTGGGCAGGGGGAGACCCCTTCGAGGCGCGGAGCAGCTCTCTCCGGGTGAGATAGGCGGCGCTCTGCGCGGGGTCTGCGGGGAGGCAGATGCGCGGGTACTGGGGCGTCGTCGGGTAAGGCGCGCACAGGGTCAGAGCCCCTGGGAGGTAGAACTCGGGAGAGCTGGGAGAGGGCTCGGACGGGGCATCCTTTGGGGGCCGGCAGGGGGTGTCGGCGAGCCGATTAGGGGGCAGAGGAGGGTATCATCCGGCAGGACAGAGGTCACCCGTTGGGAGTCGAGAGGGCTGCTTCGGGGGGGGGGGCGCCCTGGGGGCATCGGTGCCCGGGGTGGGCACGGGGCGGGTGGGGAGCCGGGAGGGCGTCACCGGCGGCTCACCAGCCCTCGCGTCTCCCCCCGGTCCGCAGGCGTTGGTGGCCGAGCTGCACCGGCGCGCGCTGGTGGAGTACGTGCGGCCCCTGCTCCGCGGGCGCTTGCGCTGCCGCTCGGCGCGGACCCGCAGCCGCGTGGCCGGGAGGCTCCGGGAGGACGCGGCGCAGCTGCAGCGGCTGTTCCGGCGGCTGGTCAGTGCGGCCCGGGGGCGGGGGGCTCCGAAACCACGCGAAACCTGGGCTCCCGAGAACCCCCGGGCCCGAGAGCCGGGGGCGGGGGGCTTAGAAGAAGGCCTTACACCCAACTTCCAGTCCCCAGTGACTCTGATCCTGGCCCTGCGCGCGTTGTAATTGGCTTGCTCCCGGGGAGAGCTGGGCCCCGGGCGCAAAGCGGCATCGTGTTCCCTGGGCCTGGGGGTGGGATTTCCATCAGTTCAGTCCTGCTAAGCGCTTAGGACCCTCCCTGGCACGGAGCTGGCACTCCCTAAAACAGGAGCTGTTCAGAGCCCAGAGACGCTAAACGCCAACAGAAACTCAAGAATCCTGGCCTTCCCAATCCAAGAATTTAAAATGACCAACTCTTATCTGTACCCAGTTGTAATCAGAAGGACCGGAAGGGCTTCACTCATCCGCATTTCCAGGACTTTCTAGTCGGCAGTACTCGGAATCACGGGGGGGCGAAGGGTGCGTCATTTTATGGAGACCGCAGGGAGAGACACCTCGCACAATAATCCAGTTTCCCCTAAGGGTCACCTTTTGCAAACGACCACTAGGTTTGGAGGGATGTCCCCAAGCCCCTGGTGGTCCGCCAAAATGGGAATAGATACGTTTAGACTGCATTTGTCTTCACATTTCCAAAGCTTCCAGGTCCTTCCAAACCTCTGATCACGGCCTGTCCTCTGCCTGGCTTTCCGGAGAGAACAGAGGCCAGGAGGGGTGCGGTTTACGCGAAGGGGGACCTGGGGCCAGAGCATGAGCCTGGGGCCTTCCCCTGCAGGAGTCCCAGGCCTCGTGGCTGGACGCCGTGGTGCCCCATTTGGCCGAAGTCCTGCAGCTGGAAGACACGCCCAGCATCCAGGTGGAGGTGGGGGTGCTGGTGCGGGACTACCCAGACATCAGGTGAGAGCCCCCCCACCCCCCACCCCTGCGCCGGCCTGGCCGCTTGTTGGCCGCGCCGCCGCCAGGCTGAGGACTCCCGGCCTTGGCATCCGTCCCGGCGTTTCCTGCTCTTGGGCGAGGGAGGGAGGCGGCGAGCGTGTCTGACGGCCGTTTCCTGCTGCAACCGGGCCATTATTAATACGATTTCCCTCCTTCTCCTGCCGCCGCCGCCGCCACCAGGGCTCGCAAACAAACAGGCAGGCACAGGAAGCCCAGGGCAGGGGGGCGCGGGGCCGCCGGCGGCAGGAAGGGCCGGCCCAGCCGGGGAGCCGCGGGGGACACGGGGACACACACGGGCACACGGGCGCACACGCACTGGGACAGCGGCAGGCGCTGCTTACACCCCGGTGGACCATTTCCTCTCCGTGGGACCCTCTCCGAGCCTCTCCCAGGGGGGGTGATAGCACTTTTCCCGCAGGATTGTTGGAGCGATTCTCCATCCTCGGTCAACACCAGCATTGCCCGTATCATCCACGGGGACAGCAGGACCAAGACCAATGCTGGTTTCTTGAGTCCTTATGTCAGACCTAAGAAAGTTATTTTAGAAAATGATATGCAAGCAAAAGGCAGCACTGTTCTAAATGCTTAGCATCCTCTGAGGCAGGCGGGAGTTAAGTAGATTACCCCAAATGCCACCGCTAGCCAGTGGCCAAGCCGGGACTTGAACCCCGGGGCAGGCTGGCTCAAGCTGGTGCACCTGATCGCCCCTCCCCCTAAAGGCGGATGGTGGTGACAGTCCTGTAGGGCTCTTCAGGCTGGAGGACACTCTGCATTCGGAGAGACAAAACCCCACTCCACCAGGGAGTGAGGCCCCAGCAGGCTTTAGGCTCCGGGGTTGAGGACATGGGGTGGACGGTGAAGATTCTGGAAGCGATGCAGGACGGACAGTTCTGGATCTGGGGTGTAGGGCTCCTTGTCCTTGGGAAGACACAAAGCCCTGCAGTCTTTGGGGGGGGGGTGGAGTCCCAGCCTTTCTCCTGGATTGGGGTTTCTGATTTGGAATCTGCACTTGAACGAGAAGCTCAGATTGAAAGCTCTCGGCTTCCGGAGCGGTTCCAAAGCCGACTTTGGAGCCCGTCGGAGCTGGAAGGCTCTTGAGCCCCATTTTTGGATGAGCAAAATTTGGAGCTCTGGTGATTCCAAACCGGGGATGTGGGGACGTGAAGAGGCTGAGCTGCATTTGAAGGGGGGTAGTGAGGGCCCCAGGGCTCTGTCTGAAATGAAAGTTCTGGAAATGACTGTTGACTGGAACTTTGGTTGAGCACAATTCTGGGGATGGGGCTTTAAGGGGAAGGTGACGCGCGTGTCCCACGGGAATGAAGGTGCTGTCGTGGATGGGCTCTGGGTTGAGAGTTGGGGTCAGGTTTGGATACGGGCTCTGGAACTGCCATGGTGGAGAAGATTCCAGACCTGGCCTGGGTGAGGGGGGGGAGGGGGGAGGGGAGGGTTCAGATGGGAACATGGGCGAGGCTTCCTTCGCAGCATCTGAGTGACGGTGGGGGGCTGTTGGAGGTGCGAGTGGAGAAGAAGTGGGGCTGCTGCTGACTCCGGAGCTTAAGCGGGTGTGAGGGGGGCCAGAAGGAGGCCCAGAAGCTGTCTGCGCCGCGTCGGGGCTGCAGACTGAGGGTTGATCAGGAGCTAAGACCGGGGTCGTTCGGAAGCCGTCTGTGCCGGGTGTAGAAGTGAGGGTTCTGGAGTCAGTGATGAGTGGAAGGATTTGGAAATGGCTGCTTAGCGAAGTTCTGGGGGGCATGTGGTAGGAGGGGCGTCTGGGAGGACTAGAAATGGGGAGGGACTGGGGGCTGGGCCCCCAGCTGGGGGGGGGAGCTGCTGGTATGGGGAGAGGACCTGGAAGGGGGCTCTAAAGGGGCTCCAAAGTTAAGGCGGGCTCTGGGATGGATGGGGGCCGGGCGGGGTTCACAGTGGGGCTGGTGTGCGTTTGGCACAGAGAACCCTATGCACCTGTCCCTTCCTCTCTCCCCCCAGGCGGAAACACGTGGCAGCCCTCCTCGACATCCGGGGCCTACACAACACTGCGGCCCGCCAGGAGATCCTGGCCGTGGCCCGGGACCTGGAACTGTCTGAGGGGGGAGCCCTGTCACCCCCTCGGGACCGCGCCTTCTTCTCAGACATCTCCGTGCCCCGCCCACCTTTCTGCCTCGGCCTCCCGCTCTTCCTGGGCCGCCTTCCCCTCTCCCGGCTGGCCAGGCCTGGTTTGGCCTGTCTGCCCCGGCTTCGGCCTCTGTCTCCATTACGGCCCCCTACCCAACGCTGAGACTCTCCCAGCCCACCACCTCAGTGCCCCCATCTTTGCTGCTGATAAACCGTCCTCCTGCACGGGTTCCCTCTTGACTCCCTGCCTGGGACCACAGACTGCCCCCCCCGGGGGGGAACAGAAAGATCCTCAGAGGTCTTCTCGGCCACCCCTCGCCCCCCAGACAGAAAAGAAATAGGCCGGACGGAGCAAGGACTTTCCCAAGGCCATGAAGCTCCTTCCCAGCACCAGCTCCCGGCCCAGGGTGCGGTGGGGGGCATTTTGGAAGGCTCTACAGAAGTATCCCAGGCCCCCCCCCTTTCCCCTCACCTCAAGGTCTGGCCCCAGTCCAACGTATTAAGGAATGTACGATACTTAGAATAAAGAGGTTTCTATTTAACACAAGGAAGGGCTGAGTCCCCAGTGTGTGGGGGAGGAAGGACCGGGAGCAGGGCCCAGGGCCAAGGGCTGCTCACACGCCCGAGGCTGGGCTGGGGTCCAACTCCTGGGCAGGGCAGTGGAGGCTAAGAGAGGCCCCGCAGGCCAGAAGTGGGCAAGTTCATCCCATTTACCCCCGAGGTCCCAGGCCGCGGGACTCCGGGGCAGGCCCTCGGCCACTCTCCGCCGGGGTCCCTCATTTCATCGATCCCAAAGTGCCTCTCCCTCGTCTCTGGGCCTGGTGGTTCCACCTTGGCACACCCGCCCCCCTCCATCCATCCTTAGCCGGGAAGCTGTGTCAAGAGAGGAAGGAGGTTGGGGGCAGGGCCGGCGGCATCCAGGGCGCCCTCCTGGGTTGATGCAGGAAAATCTCAGGGTGGGAAAAATTCCAGCCTCTCACCCGCAGCCCCGCCGGATCCTGGTCCCCACGGAGACCTTGAGGTCACCGCCCCGCTGCCCCCTGCCCCTCCGGCCTGGTTGGACAGCCTATAATGGACGCTTCCTGGGGTGTGTGCGTGCATGTGTGCGTGTGCGTGTGTGTTTCCCTGAGAAGTGGGAAGGAGGCAGCCAGCGGTCAGCTTTGGGGCTGGGGTTGGAACCTCACCCACATGTGAACTCAGGAAGGTGGGGACTCAGGACTCTTGGAGCCTCTGGGCTGTGTGACCTTGGGCAGGAAGCTGCCCCTCTCTGGGGAAGCGCTTAACCTCTCTTTCCCCGGGCCAAGGTGAGCCATCCACAGGGTGCGCCCTTCTCACTTCCACTCCTAAGAGGCCACCTTCAATGTCACTGATGTACAACAGGGGAGATGAAGAATGAATGACGGTTGCAATCTGTAGGCATTTCACGAAGGACCTGTGAACCTCCGTGTGGCAGTATTCTTTCCAGATTTGGGCCCCCCGTTTAAAAACAGCTTTATGGAGATAGGATCTGCATCCAGACCATTCATCCCTTTGAAGGTTTGATTCAGTCGTCCTGGGTATATTTGCCAAGCTGCGCAACCATCACCACAGTCAAAGTTAAGAATATTGTCATCATCCCTCAAAAGAAACCCTGTACCCCTTAGCCGTCTATCCCCCTCAGGCCCTGGCGACCACTGGCCTACTTTTTGTCTTTGCAGATTTGCATATTTTGGACGTTTCATATAAGTGGGATCATAGAATGTGTGTGTGTGTGTTAAGAACACTTAACATGAGAGGGCTGCCTGGACGGCACAGTGGGTTAAGCGTCCAACTCTTGGTTTCTGCTCAGGTTGTGATCTCAGGGTCCTGGGATCAGGCCCCGCTTTGGGCTCTGCAATGAGCACGGAGTCGGCTTGAGATTCCCTCTCTCTCTTTCCCTCCCACATGTACTTGCTCTCTCTCTCAAATAAATAAATAAAATCTTTAAAAAAAAGAACACCTAATGTGAGATCTGCCCTCTTAACACATTTTTAAAAAAGATTTATTTAAGTAATCTCGACACCCAACGCGGAGCTCGAACTTGCGACGCCAAGAGGAAGAGTCATATGCTCCTCCGATCGAGCCAGTCCCTTACACGTACGACACAGTATTGTTAACTACAGGCACAATGTTGCACGGCGACCTCTGGAGCTCACTCATCTTGTATAACTAACTTTATCTCCACTGAACAACTCCCCATACAACCTGGCCCCCTCCCCTGGAATCACCCTCCTCTCCTCCCCTTCTGTGAGTTAGAGAATTTGAGAGAGCTCACAGGAGTGGAACCATGCAGAATCTGTCCTCCTGGGACTGGTGGGTTTCGCTTAGCAGAAGGTCTTCCAGCTCCATCCCTATCGTCACAAAGGGTTGATTAGGATTTCCTTCTCTTCAGCCTGAGAATGATCCCATTGTGTGGAGAGACCACATTTTCTTTATCCATTTGTCTGGTGATGGACATGGGGGCTCTTTTCATAGTTTGGCTATTTGTGAATAAACATGTGGTCTTTTGTGTCTCTCTTCTTTCACTTAGCATGATGTTTTCGAGGTTGTAAGTTGTGTGTAAGTTGTGTCAGTACGTCCTTCCCTTTCACTGTTGCATAATATTGGAGGAGGAGGAGGAGGATGGGGGGAGGAGGACGAGGAGGCAGGTGAGAAGGAAAGAGGAGGATGAGCTCCTTGGGTATGTCCCAAATGGATAACATCTCACAGCACTATCCTCCTGGCCCTGGGAGAAGGAACTGTTTATCTCAGGCAGGAAGCAGACTCGGAAGGTTAGACACCAGCTGGGGGACAGTATGTTAGAGGCAGTGGCCGAGACTTGAACTCCAGTCAGGTGGACTTCGAGAGCTCCTAGCCACTATCCACGAGGCCCCTTGTGTGCCAGCCTAAGCGGGTGCCTGACTGTGCCCCACACCTTGCTTCCTGGTATCAGGCCACCCTCCCCCACCACTCCCAGGAGATGGATGGTGTCATTGTCCCTGGTACACCGCTGACATCCCCAAGCCCTGACAGTCACTCTGTCTAGTCACACAGCCAGGAAGTGGCCGAGCAGCCCTGTCACTGGGGATAAAGAGAGAGGAGCCAGCTGGAGAGAAGACTCTTCATAGGGGCCCCAGCCACATGAAGCTTCCTTCCAGTCCTGGTTTGGTGAGAGTTTTTATGAGGAATGGGGGATAAAATGTGCTTGATGCTTTTTCTGTATCTTGTATGGTAATCCAATTGTTTTCTTCCTCATTCTGTTAATGAGATAGATTGGTTGGGGTGCCTGGGTGGCTCAGTGGGTTAAAGCCTCTGCCTTCGGCTCAGATCATGATCTCAGGGTCCTGGGATCGAGCCCCGCATTGGGCTCTCTGCTCGGTGGGGAGCCTGCTTCTTTCTCCCTCTCCCTCTGCCTGCCTCTCTGCCTACTTGTGATCTCTCTCTCTGTCAAATAAATAAATAAAAATATTTTTTAAAAAAATGAGATAGATTGGTTGGATTAACTTTTTGACTGTTAATACATCTGGTGGCCTTCACCTGAATTAAAAACTTTTGTGCATCGAAGGATACTATCACGAGAGTAAAAAGACAATCCACAGAATGGAAGAGAATAGCCACAAATGCTTAATGTGATAGGGGATTCATATCCAGAATATAAGAAGAACTCTGTGGGGTGCCTGGGTGGCTCAGTTAGTTAAGCATCTGACTCTTGATCTCAGCTCAGGTCTTGATCTCAGGATTGTGAGTTCAAGCCCCACGCTGGGCTCCACACTGGGCGGAGTCTACCTTAAAAAAAAAAAAAAAAGAACTCCTATAACTCAACAACAAAATAACTGACAACCTGATTCAAAAATGGGCAATGGATTTGAAAAGTATTTGTTCTATTAAAGCAATCCCTTCAAACAAACAAACAAAAAGACATTTCTTCAAGGAAGTTGTACAAATGGCCAATAAGCCCACAAAAAGATGCTCATTGGGGAAATGCAAATCAAAAGCCATTGAGATAATCACTTCACTCTCACTAGGATGGCTATTAATTTTGAACAAAAAAAGGAAAACAAAACAAAACAAAACAAAAACAAGTGTTGGCAAGGATGTGGAGAAATTGGAACCCATGTGCATTGTGGTGGGAATTCAAAATGGTGCAGCTGTTATGGACACCAGTATGGGGGTTCCTTGTGAAGTTAAACAGAGAATCAGCACAAGATCCAGCATTTCCACTTCTAGTTATATGCTCCCAGAGAATTAAGGGGCTCAACCAGTACTTGTACACCGATGTTCATAGCACCGTTATTCACAATGGACAAAAGGTGGAAACAGTCCAGGTATCCATCGGCAGATGAATGGATAAACAGAATGTGGTACGTCCATACAACAGTATATTATTCAGCCTTAAAAAGGAAGGAAATCGCGATATACACGCCACAGCATGGAACTTTAAAAACATTACGCTGAGTGAAGTAAGCCAGACACAGAAGGACAAATACTGTATGATTCTACCTAGACGTGGTATATGGAGCAGTCAATTTCATAGAGACAGAAAGGAGAATAGTGCTTTTCAGGGGCTGCAGGGCAGGAGGGAATGGGGAGTTGTTGTTTAATGAGTACAGAGTTTCCATTTGGGATAACAAAAAAGTTCTGGGGGAGGATGGTGGGGAAGGTTGCCCAGCACTGTGAATGTACTTAATGCCACTGAAATGTACATTTAAAGATGGTGAGGCTGGTCAATTTTATGTGCTGTGTATTTTACCGCAATTTTCAAAAATGTAAAAACTTTAAGAAACTGAAGGCAAAAAAAAGACTTTTCTTGACATTCCAAGGCTTAAAGAATTTATCACCAGCAGACTTGCAAAACAGGAAATGTTACAGAAAGCCCTTCAAGCAGAAGGAAAACGATACCAGATGGAAATCTGGATCTACACGAAGGAAGGAATGAGAAACACCAGAAATGGTAACTATTTAGTAACTACCAGAAATGGTGGGTAAGTACACAAGCTGTTTTTTTGTTTGTTTATTTGTTTGTTTTTTTAAGATTTGATTTATTTATTTGACAAAGAGATACACAGAGAGAGAGGGCACACAAGCAGGGGGAGTGGGAGAGGGAGAAGCAGGCTTCACACTGAGCAGGGAGCCTGATGTGGGGCTCGATCCCAGAACCCTGGGATCATGACCTGAGCCGAAGGCAGCAGCTTAACGATTGAGCCACCCAGGCACCCCTCACATCTCCTTAATAGACAATTGATTAAGCAAAATTAATTATAATGTTGTTGTGGTATGTATAACATATGTAACAGTAAAATGCATGAAAAGAGCACAAATGTAGGGAGGGGAGAAGTGCAAAGGTCTTGTTGCAAGGCTCTTATGCTCTATGTGAGTTTTAGTAGGTCACTTGAACATAGTCTGTGATAAGTTAATGTTATAACATAAACTCTAAGCAAACACTAAAAGAACAAAGAGCTATAGCTAATAAACCTAAAAGCATATGAAATGGCATCATAAAAAAGTACTTGATCCAAATAAAGGTGGAAAAAGGGAACAAGGACCCCATCAGATTTTTTTTTTTAAATCAAGAAGACAGATTTACACCTAACCATACCAATAATTACATTGAACCTAAATTATGGAAACACCCAATTATAAGACAGACCTTTTCAAGCCAGACTGTTACAAACTGTGCGCTACCTACGAGGAGTATACTTTATTTATTTTAAACATTTTATTTATTTGAGAGAGAGAAAGAGCGCACGCACAAGCGGGGGGTGGAAGGCAGAGGGAGAGGGAGAAGCACAAGTCAGTTCTT